>JAQZBX010084933.1:0-13193 GCA_029593785.1 Cabassous unicinctus | reverse complement strand
TTACTTTAACTTATTTTTGTTTGCCATTTCCGCATTTTTAAGTGTTACAATTTAGGATATTAATTACATGTACAATGTGTGCTACCATTGCCAACATATATTACAAAAGTTTTTTCATCATTTTAATTAGACCTCTATCCCCATTAAGCAATAATTTCCATCACCCTCCTCCTGCCATACCCTGGTAGACTCAAACCTACTTTTTGTCTCTATGAATGATCTTATTCTATATATTTCATATAAATGGAATAATACAATAATTTTACTTTTTGTCTGGATTATTTTGATTAGCAAAATGTTTTCAACATCCATTCATGTTGACCATTTATCAAATTGCATCCCTTTTAATGAGGAATAATATTCTATTGTTTAGCTATTTATTTGTTGATGGACATGAGCTATTTTAAACTTCTGGCTATTGCAAAAACTGCTTCTATAAATAGTGATATAAAAGTATATGATTCCCATTTTCAGATTTTGGGTACATATCTACGAGTGGAAGTGTCAGGTCATATGGAATTCATTGTTTAGCTTGTTGAGAAAATGGCGAACTGTATCCCTCAGTAGTTACACTATTTTGCCTTGCAACCAACAATGTAATATATTCTAATTTCTCAATAGCCTCATCAAAACTTGTTGTTTTGCATTTTTTAAATAACAGCCATCTGAGTCATTGTAAAGGTGTATCTCACTGTGATTTTGATTTGCAGTTCTTAAATGGCTAATAATATTCAGCATATTTTCATGTGTTTATTCTCCATTTGTTCATGTTCTTTGGAGAAATGTCTGCTAAAGTCCTTTGCCCATATTTTAATTTGGTACTTTTCCTATTGTTGTGGAATTATAGGAATTTTTTAAAAATTCTTTTATTAATGAAGTTCAGAGCTTACAAATCAATCATGCACAATATTTAGAAATCCTATCATCACCTCTCTACCTTCACCTTATACTGTTGTGGAAAATTTGTTACAGATTATGAAAGAACATTATCAAAATATTACTTTTAATTATGCTCCACAGGTTACATTTGGTGTACTTTCCAATTTCCTTATTATTAGCACCATGTATTAGTATTGTACATTTGTTATAGTTCAGGAGAGAATGCTCTCATATTTGTACTGTTAACCATAGTGTATTACAGACCACATGGTTCACTGTGTTATACAGTTCCATGCCTTGTACAGTCCTTCAAAAATGTATACTCAGTGGCTATCAATTTCATCACAAACTTGTACTATCATCCTTTCAGACAATGTTTTCATTGCTTCAAAAAGATAGAAATATATATTTGTAGTGTTCTTTTATTAACCTTCTTATTTAAAATTTCTGATTACCTTCATTTGTTCCTGTGAATTTGTGTTTCTATTCATTTACATTTTAATTCTAATGCAGCTTTGTTCCTCTCTCCTGATATTGTCAAATATATTTCTTTTTAAAATATACTTTTTATTTATTTTTAAAGATACTTAGATTATATAAAATGTTACATAAAAAATATAAGGGTTTCCAATATGCCCCACTCCCCAGACCTCCCACTTTTCCCCATTTTAACAACTTCTTTCATTAGTGTGGTACATTCATTGCAATTGAACACATTTAGAAGCATTGCCACTAAGCATGGGTTATAGTTTACATTGTAGTTTACACTCACTCCCACTCAATTCTATAGTTATGGTAGGATATATAATGGTCAGTATCTGATATTGCCTGACCTCAGCACCTCCACTGGCCACTGTCTCCAAATCAACGATATAATTTCTTCTATTGTTAGAATAGCAATAACTCTAGAGCAGAATACCAGTAAGTCTACTATAATCCATATTTTATTCCCCAATCCTGAGGATTATGGGATGATAATGCCTACTCTGCCTCTGATTGAGAGGGGACTTTGATCCCATATGGCTGATGGATGGGAGTCTTCTTGTTTGCAATTGTAGACTCTCAGTTCCTTGGTGTGGTGGTTGTCCATCCTCACCTCCTTGTTAGTTGTCCTGGATGTGTCCAATGAACAGGAGTGTCTGTGTTGCAACTCTGCTGAGGCTCATAGCCCAGCTGGAATGTGGACAGCTCAAATATTAAAGTCTCTTTGACATACATCTACCAACTCCAGCACCAACTATAGGTTCAATCAAAAGGGGACAGAAGAGAAAGGTGCGGAGAAGTCATTTCTGAGTCCAACTCTGTCACACTCTGGAGCACAATCTTCAAAGTAGGGCCACTGGCAAGGCACCAAACTCCAGAGCTATCTGCCATGACCATAGGACCTGGGTGTCTCTGGATCCCTCAGGAGCCCCATTGTTTGGGGTAGTATCTACTTTGGCCATCTATGAGATCCTGTTGAGACACACAGAGAGTTATTTCTCTGATGACCTCCTGACTCACTTTGAAGTCCCTTAGCCATATAAAATCATTTGTCTTGAGATGTGGAATTCTGGCTTGAGAACACAGAGTGTCTGGAACACCAGACACTATCTCAAAAGGAAAACCTTGAGAGCACTGTTTGAACTCTGGCTGGCACCAATACTCAAGGATAAGATAGACAACAGGTGTGTACTTTGCCTGCAATAATCTCCCAAGCGACATCTGAGAGTAGTTAATCACCAATCTTGCTTCTCTGCACATAGTTCTGCTAATAAAAGCACTGGGCTGTCTATTCTTCAGGGCTAGCATGGTAGATACGTTCTGCTACCCCGCTGACCCCAGTTTTCTCTTGAACTCTTAGTCTTGTCTTTCTTATATCATGGTACAATTGTCCGAGTCACCCACATTTACAGCAACATCTGGCACCTAATGTGGGGCTCCAAGAAAAAGGCTCCGAAGGATCAGAAACTTTGGGGAATGTCAGTGCCTCTGATACCAGAGGTCAAAAGGGGGTGAGTGTTCCTCATTTGAAAGTTCCTCCTTTGCTTTGGATAATGTGTTAGTCAGGGTAACCATGGGACAAATTTCTTCCTTGTATTTCCTATTTCTTTTCTTTCTACTTCTAAAGGTTCAGAATTGGTGCTATTGATTTCCCCAAAGAGGGACTCTTGACAGTAAACAACGGAAAAAGGTGGTTTCTCAATTTAAAGCAGATATAGGAAAGGAGAGCCTATTCCTGTTCAAGTATGGAGTTGGATTCTGATAGTGAGGACTCTGGTACTAAAAAGAAAAGTCCAGAATAGGAAGCTGCTCCTTCTGTTTTGGCAGCCGCAATGGAAGGGGAACATGTTTAAGAAAAGAAGAAAAAAAAAACCCGATCTTGATTGCCTTTGCGCTCTGGTACAGGCAGAAGCTGCAACGGCCCCGGAAGAATCCTCTTCAATGGAGGAATTAAAATGACCTCTTCTCGTTTAGCTAATATTACAGTTCCAAATGTCCCTACATTACAAAAAGACATCCAAGAGAGGCTCAATCAGTCAGAGACCTAGATGCTTATATGTTCCCTCTCCAAATAACCCCCATAGCACCTAATGCCGAAATACCACAAGTTATCTGTCAATATTCTTATTTAAAATGTAACAATTCATACTATAAATCTTTTGCATATTTAAGAAACTTCAGCCATAGATTTAACATTTAAACATACTGGAGTACTCACATTCTGAAGAAACACTGTTTTTAATATGTTCAGACATTCCTGTAGTCAACCATACTACTTCAGATAATCTAATAAAAATCATACTGGAAAGAATCCATACTTGTGTCATTTCTGTAACAAAGCCCTTAGTAGATAAATGATATCCTATGTGAGAAAACACATAAAGTAAATATAATGTATTAGTGAGGCCTCTTCTATCAATCTAACTGATAAGCTAATCAGAGAAATCACATGTGAGGAATTCTACATCTGTACTCAATGTGGGATTGCCTTAATTCCTAATTTATCCTTTAAATTAAGTGAGTGAACTTCAAAAGAGTGAAACACTAGGTCTGTAATCACTGTGCACTATCATTCAGTCAAATCAAATCCTTAATATGCTAAAGGAAACTCAGTTTAACAATAACCACAAAACATCAAATAACAGGAAGAAGACTTCATTAGGAGGATGAAACCCTTTGAGGGATTTCCAGAAAACTCATGATGGAAAATGCAATGAAAAATCATGAAAAATCATTTATTCAGAGACTGGGGAAATTATGTGCATCAGTAATTTTTCTCTGTGATGGATATTGTTTGAGAGATTTGGGCAAATGATAGGGTATCTGAAAACTGATTTTGTGGATATCAACTGGAAATTTTATAGGTTGGGGGATAATAGAATGTGTGAAGTCTGTGATTTTGGGACTTTCCCACATAAATGAATAGGAACAGATATGGTCACTTTGTTCCTAATATTAAAGGAAAACATACTACATCTCCACGACTAGAATCTTTATCAGTGGGTGTGAGAATGATGCAGAGAGTAATTCACTATGCATAGCAGAGGTCCAAATCATTCTCATTGCCCTTCACTAATTTCCCACCTCCTACTGCCTACATAATGATAAGGATGTGGGATGATGGGGCAAATAAAATTAAACCACTGGAAGAGAAAGGGAAAACTTGGCAATACAGTTTCCAAAAAAATTCTCAAAAGCAGTAAAATCAAAGATATATGTTTCTATTGATGTGTTGTAACTTGTTTTGTGTTTGTCTGTTTGTTCAGTGTCAGTGTATACTTTGACACCTCTGGATGGTAATATTAAATTGATAAATGAAAATTATTAAAAGAGCTTTATTCAAATGGCCAAAAATTAAATAAGTGCTTATATTAATAAATATGTATATTAATTTAAAATAATAAAAATAGTTATAACCAAAATAAATCATTAGATTAACAAGTTTGTTTAGTGTTGAAGGTAATTGTGTGTTGCAAGAAGTTTGCTTGGAAACAGTTTCCAAAATCATTTTGGTAACTTAAGTATGGAAGGTATATAGAATGTGCTTTTACTATTAAGGAAAAAGAAAGTAATTGTGTCCTAAGATAAAATGACTAAATGTTAAAACAAAGTAAAATGTGGGGCAAAATCTGAATGAATACAAAAAGTGCAGAAAGCTTGTGGAAAAGGAATTTTTGTGGTTAAAGTTAAGAAAGATTTAATGGGTCTATCTATAAAAATTTAAAAGCTTTAATGTCAAACAGTATACTAATGCAAAGTTAAAGTTTTATTCTTTCTCAAAATTTCTCAAGACAATCTGTTTTAGTAAGAGTTTATAAAGAGTTTTCCTCTTGAATAATCAGTATGCAAAAAAGAATGTGTTTTATCAAAGCAGCTTCTTGTACTTTAACCTTATCATTTCCTTGGAGAAACAAGTTTTATACACATAAATATATTTCAATCTACAAATCAATACCTTGCTAGTTAACACTTTTCATATTTCAGGAAAAATAATAGGAACTAAAATAGTAAGCACATCAAGGATGATTTGTGACAAATTAAAAAAGATAAAGTATATTCCAAAAAAGTGTTGTATTCCTCCCTAAAGGAGCTGGCCACTCTCCCAGGGACTGAGGCATAAACTTTAAAATGTACTGCCCAGAGAGTGTTGTGTTCCTTCCTGAGGAGGCAGGCCACTTCCTTGTGAATTAGCAAAATACTCACAAGTTGGCATCCATAGTATCAAATTCATGAATCATAAATACAGTCAACCAAAACTCTAGTATCAGCTGTTAATTCAACACTTCCCAGCTAAATGCTAAATATTGGTAAGCATGTGAATATATATATATATCGTAAAAGATTGGAATATAGCAGTTAACACAACTCTATAAACATCTCAAGAATTCTTACTCAAACTAGTTTATATATCAAGTCATCTAAAACAAAGGAAAAAAAGGGGGAGTATAGATAATTCCTTTAGAAATATAATAATCTTTTAAAATTGTGATAAAAATAGCCTCTTAGCAGCTTAGAAGCATTTCTCCCCTCATCAGGAGAGTCATAAAATACAAGCTAAAATTCTGTACACAGTAATGTTAGGAGATGGATCTTAGAAAGGACCCTGTGACCTCATAATGTGGGGGGAGGGTTTGCTTGTGTCATTACAGAATCTGGGGAGAAAGTGTGGATCCCCACCAGACAATTGAAGCCAAGGCTGGATGATGGCAGCTAAGAGAAGATGATTTGATTTTGATCCTGTGGATCCACCCACAGAAGAAATGCAGAGGCTGACTCTTCAATGCCCTGCTACTGTTACAGCTTGCACTGCTGTGGCTTCAATTCCCACCTGGGGGCAACTTGAAAAGCTAATGCAAGAAGCTGAAAAAATTTTGAGGCTTAATATGTATATTCACAAAGAAACAATTAGATATTTTGAGCCCATTAGTCATTACTAATCAAACAAAAAGAAAAGGGGGAGATGTGGGGAAGAATCCTTGAGACGTGGAATTTTGGCTTGAGAACACAGAGTGTCTGGAACCCCAGACACTAGCTCAGAAGGAAAACCTTGAGAGCACTGTTTGAACTCTTGCTGGTGCCAAGACTCAAGAATACGATAGACAAGAGGTGTGAACTTTGCCTGCAATAAACTCCCAAGCGACATCTGAGAGTAATTAATCACCAGCCATGCTTCTCAGCATGTAGCTTTGCTAATAAAAGCACTGGGCTGCCTGTGCTTCTGGGATTGCATGGTAGATAAATTCTGCTAGCCCCTGACCCCAGATTCTTCTTGAACTCTTTGTCTTGTTATTCTTATATTGCAGTACCCTTGACCGAGTCACCCACATTTACAGCATCATTTTCTCCCTTTTATTCAAGGTATTTTTCCATTTGTATCACCAGCCAGTTCTTGGTAGTAAGCCCTTGGTGCCAGAGAGGCTCATCCCCAGGAGTCATGTCCCTCACTGGAGGGAATGTAATACATTTATTTGCTGAGCTTGGTTTAGAGAAAGACCACATTTGAGCAACAAGGAGGCTCTAAGGAGGTAACTCTTAGGCACCCTACAACACTAGACTAAATTGTAAATTCAAAAGCAAGAGCCTCATAAACCTGGTCATTGATATGAAGGGCCCATTAATGGACCATCCTTTTTCACTAGTCATTGCTCCTGTACTTGGGGGCTGGTTGCTGTTTCATTAGAGAATTTCACAGAGCTCCCCAGGATGGATATTCAATAATCTTTCAGTTATTGTGTGAATCTCTACCCACTGTGGCGATGCCCCATTAACATTTGAACATATTTATATACCTTATATGTATGACCAGGTGAAGTTGATCCCATGTATCCCCCATTCCTCACACCCCATACCATTGATCTTCCCCTGCAATAGAAATAACCCTTCTGTGATCCAAAACTTCTTCAAAAATGAAGCCAAGGATATTGCCAAACTCTATTAATAAGAAAATGAAATAATAATGATAGGTTTAAACATAAGAATTAAAATACATGATAATTTATAAAAACTAAAACTAAAATAAATTTTTTAAAAAATGGGTATTAAAAAAATAAACATTTAATTTTTTTTCTGATGTTTTGCCTTTCATCACTGTAATATCTGTTGTTCTGTATGTACAGTTGCATTTTCTTCCATTTCTTCCCCAGTGTCTTACTATTTTTTTAATTTAGTCTTCAAAGAAGATTTAGTTCACAGTAAACTTACATTACATACAGAATATAGGGGACTCCCATATACCCAATATACTCACCCTTTTCCCCCTTCCTGTATTAATAATCTTTTTACTTGTAGATGGCACATTCATTACAACTGATGTACAAATATTGAATCATAGCTACTTACCATGGCCAATGGTTTACATTATGGTTTATATTGTAGACCATACACTTTTATAAATTCTTGATGCAAATTAACATGGCCTGTAACCATCATTGCAAGATCATGCCGTACAATTCCATTGCCCCCATAAATACCCCCTTTTCTATCTATTCTATTTCTCCCTCCTCCACCCCTTGGGGCCCATGGTGACCAACAGGCTTCCCTCCTTCAAGTACAAGATTCACAGATATTTCTACAACACTGAGGGCTTGACACACTAGTCTGTCCTCCGTTATTTGGAACTGCCTATGCTCTAGAGATACACCCGCCTCTCTGTTTGAGATCATATTGGGCCTCCCCAGCATAGGAGTCCATCTTCTTCCCACATATTATGTGGGTATCCTCCCAATGAGACAGCACACTATGACAAAATGATCACTTGCACATTCTCTATAATGGGTGCCCTGTCCCAAATACACCACCACCCAACACCCTAAACCAGTAACCCTTCATTATCCTATTGCCAAAAGAGTTTTCTCAACATTGTAGTTTCACCCATGTACCCACCAATCATAAGTGTTCACCTGCTCCTTCCCCAACCCTCTGCCTAGTTTGATGGATTGTCCATCCAATCCTCCCCACCATACCCCCCTGTCAAGCTTGCACTGACCAACCCAATAGTATCCCTAAACCCCTGTCATTTACCTTCACTGCACAAATACTCTCTTTCAACTTATCATTGATTTTGCCCATGAGGGCATTGGCTCACAATCTTCTTCTCCCTTTCTATTTCCTGTAAACTTATTTTCCAGTCTCTAGCACTCTGATGTGGCTTGATTTGCTTAATTCATACCAGAAAGGTCATGCAATATTTTTCCTTCCATGTCTGGCTTGCTTCACTCAACATAAGGTCCTCAAGAGTCATCCATGCTATCCCATGTGTTAGTGCTGTATTCCTTCTTACAGCTGAGTAATGTTCCATTGTGTGTATGTACCACATTTTGTTTGTCCATTCATTTCTTGATGTGCATTTGGGTTGATTCCAACTTTCAACAACAGTGAATACTCCACTAGGACCATTGGTGTGCACATATCTGTTCATGTAAGAACTTTCAGTTCTTGTGGGAATATATCCAGCAGTGGGATTGCTGGGCCGAAAGGCAGAACAATAGTTAGTTTTTGAGGAACAACCAGACTGCCCTCCACAATGACTGGACCATTCTACATTCCCACCAAAATTGGATGAGGGTTCCCATTCCTCCACATAATCTCTAACACTTGTAATCCTCTGGTTTTTAAAGGTTGTCAGTCTAATGGGTGTAAGATGGTATCTCATTGTAGTTTTTGTTTGCATTTCCTTAATAGCTAGCGATGTGGATTACCTTTTCATGTGCTTTTTAGCCATTTGTATTTCTTCTTTAGAGAATTGTCTGTTCAAATCACTTGCCCATTTTTAAAGGGGTTGTTTGTCTTTTTATTTTTGAGATATAGGATTTCTTTATATATCCTGGATATTAGGGTCTTATCAGATATATGGTTACAAAATATTTTCTCTCATTGTGTAGGTTGTCTTTTCACTTCCCTGACAAACTCCTTTGAGGTGCACATGGTTTTAATTTTGAGAAGGTCCCATTTATCTATTTTTTAAAATTTTGGTTCTCATGCTTTGGGTGAATTTCATGAAGCCATTTCCTATTACAATGTCCTGTAGATGCTTCCCTGCATTATCTTCCAAGGTCTTTATGGTCTTGGCTCTTATATTTAGATCTTTGATCCATCTTGAGTTGATTTTTGTTTAAGGTATAGGATGATGTTCCTCTCTATTCCTTTTGGATATGAATATACAGTTCTCCAAGCACCATTTGTGGAAGAGGCCATTCCCTCCCAGTTGAGATGGCTTGGTGGCCTTCTCGAATGTAAGGTGACTCTATGGGTGAGGATCTATATCAGAACTCTCAATTCAGTTCCATTGGTCGGTATGTATATCCTTGTGCCAATACCATGTAAATTGTATGGTATTGTAGTATGTTTAATATCAGGTAGTCTGTTTCCTCCAATAACATTTTGTTTTTCAATATGTCTTTGGCTTTTGGGGGCCTCTTGCCCTTCCAAATAAATTTCATAGTTAGTTTATCCAATTCAGTAAAAATATGCTGTGTTGTTTCTTATTGGGATTGCATTAAATCTGTAGATTAGTTTGGGTAGAATAGACATCTTAATGATATTTAGTCTTCCTATCCATGAACAGGGAATATTCTTCCATTTATTTAAGTATTCTTTGATTTCCTTTAAAAGTGCTGTGTAGTTTTCTGTGTATAAGTCATTTACATTTTTAGTTAAATTTATTCCTATATATTTGATTCTTCTAGTTACTATTTTAAGTGATTTTTTTTAAAATTTCCTCCTCAGAGTGCTCATTATTGGTGTACAGAAATGCTACTGATTTTTGCACATTGTTCTTATAACCTGTGACTGTACAGAACTCATTTATAAGTTCTAGATGTTTTATTGTAGATTTATCAGGGCTTTCTATATATATGATCATGTCATCTGAAAATAGTGAAATTTTTACTTCTTTTCCAATTTGGATGTCTTTCACTTATTTTTCTTGCTTCAGTGGGTCTAAAACAATGTTAAATAGGAACGGTGATAGTGGGCATCCTTATCTTGTTCCTGATCTTAAAGGGAAAGCTTTTAGGATTTCAGCATTGTATATGATGTTACCTGTGGGTTTTCCATATATACCCTTTATCATATTCAGAAAGTTTCTTTCTATTTCTATCTTTGGCAGTGTTTTTCTCAGGAAAGTGTGATGTATTTTTATCAAATGCTTTTTCTGCATCTATAGAGATAATCATGTGATTTTTTCTTTTGCTCTGTAAATGTGGTGTATTACATTGATTGATTTTCTTATGCTGAACCATCCTTGCATACCCGAGATGAAACCCATTTGGTCATGGTATATAATCGGTTTGATGTGTTGTTAAATATGATTAGCAAGTTTTTTTTTTTTTTGAGGATTTAAGCAACCAGTTTCATTAGAGAAATTGTTCTTAATTTTCCTTTCTTGTGGTGTCTTTGTTTGGCTTTGGTATTAGGGTGATGTTGGCATCATTGAATGAGTTAGGCAATGTTTCTTCTACTTCTATTTTTTTGGAAGAGTTTAAGCAGGATTGGTGTTAGCTCTTTCTGGAATATTTGGTAGAATTCACCTGTGAAGCTGTCTGGTCCTGGGCTCTTATTTGTTGAGAGTTTTTTGATGACTGATTCTGCCTCTTTACTTTTGATTGTTTTGTTGAGTTCATCAATTTCTTCTTTCATCAATGGAGGTTGCTTGTGTATTTCTAGGAATTTGTCCAATTCCTCTAAATTATCCTTCTTATTGGCATATAATTTTTCAAGGTGTCCTCTTAGGGTATTCTCTATATCTGTGGGGTCAATGCTGATATCCACTTCCTCATTTCTTATTTTGTGTATTTGCATTTTCTCTCTCTCTCTCTTTTTTTTTTTGGAAGTCTAGCTAAGGGTTTGTCAATTTTACTGATCTTCTCAAAGAGCTAGCAATTGCTTTGTTTTCTTCTAGTGCTTTCTTATTTTCTAATTCATTTAGCTCTGTTCCAATCTTTATTATTTCCTTTTTTCTATTTTCTTTGGTGTTAGTTTGTTTTTCTTTCTAAATCCTCCAGGTGTGCTGTTAGGTTTTTTATTTAGCTCATTCTTCTATTTTGATATGTATATTTAGGCTATGAATGTCCCTCTCAGTACAACTTTTGCTGCACCCATAGGTTTTGATATGTTATTTAGTCATTTTCATTCATTTCAAGGTAGTTAATTATTTCTTTGAAATTTCATCCTTCACCCATTGCTTGTGTAAGATTGTTTTGTTTAACTTCCATATTTTTATAATCTGCTTCTTTGGCCATTACTGATTTCAAACTTCATTCCATTGTGGTCAGAGAAATTACTTTGTATAATTTCAATTTTTCTGAATTCAATGAGTATTTTTCTGTGGACTAGCATATGTTCTATCTTGAAGAATGATCCATGTGCACTCGATAAAAATGTATATCATGCTTTATTTGGGTGTAGTGTTCTGTATATGTCCATTAGGTCCAGATCCTATAATGTATTAATCAAGGTTTTTGTTTCTTTATTGATTTTCTTTCAAGATATTCAGTCTAATGGTGATAAAGGTGTTTTAAATTCTACCAATATAATTGTAGAGGAATCTGTTTCTCCACTTAGGTTTTTCAGTGTATGGGTCATGTGTTTTGATGCACCCTGGGTAGATATATAAATGTTTATGATTGTTCTTTCTTTTTGAATGATTGCCACTATTACTAATATATACTGTCCATCTTTGTCTTTTACAATAGTTTTGAATTTAAAGTATATTTGTCTGATATTTGTATAGCTATTCCTGCTCTTTTTTTGGTTATTGTTTGCATGTAAGATTGTTTTCCAGCCATTCATGTTCAGTCTTCTTGAATCCCTGGATCTAAGGTGGGTTTCTTGTAGACAGCATATAGATGGATCATATTTCCTTATCCATTGTGCCAATCTGTGTCTCTTGACTGGTGGGTTTAATCCATTAATATTCATTGTTTTTACTTTCAAGGAATTACTTACCTTACCCTATTTTCTTTGGGTTTATGTATGTCATTTGGTATTTTTATTTTCTTGTTATCATTTTAGTTATTCTTACATTGTCACTCAACTCTCTTTCTCCTGTTTTTTCCTTTCAACCTGCAGAACTCACTTTAGTATTTCTTGAAGGGCAGATTTCTTATCAGCATACTCTCTTAATTTCTGTTTACTTGTGAATATTTTGAATGCTCCATAATTTTTGAATTCCACCTTTCTTGGATAGAGAATTTGTGTCTTGAAGGTTTTTTCTTTGAGTACCTTGACCATGTGATACCACTGTCTTCTTGCCTCCATGGTTTCAGATGAGAATTCAACACTTAATCTTATTGAGCTTCCCTTGTATGTCATGGCTTTCTTTTCCTTTGATACCTTCAGTATTTTCTCTTTGTCTTGAGCACTGGAAAGTTTGACAAGTAAATGTCTTCGAGTAGGCCTTTTGGGATTTATACTGTTTGGGATATGCTGTCCTTCCTGGATATATACATCCATCTCCCTCAAAAGGGTTGGGAAGTTTTCAGCCATTATTTCCTCACACATTTCTTCTGTCCCCTTTCCCTTCTCTTCTCCCTCTGGGATGTCTATGAAGTGTATGTTTTTGTGTTTTGTGCTGTCATTCAAACCCCTAAGTCACTGCTAGGTTTTTTCTATCTTTTTATCTATCTGTTTTGTTATCTCTTTGTTTTCAGATATACTGTTTTCCACATCACTAATTATTTCCTCTGCCTTTTCAAACCTGTTGTTGCATGCTTCCAGTGTCTTTTTGATTTCATGGTATTCTTTGTAATTTTTGTTGCTGTCTGGTCATCCTTTTATCTTTTTTTTTTTAAGATTTATTTATTTTATTTTATTTATCCCCCCCTTGCTGCTTG
>JAQZBX010084932.1:0-13194 GCA_029593785.1 Cabassous unicinctus | reverse complement strand
CAACCTCTGCTTGTCTATGATTCTGGCCTGGTCAGAGCAAAGATTTCAACTGGCCTCTGCTGACCAAATTCCCTGAAGTGATACCACTCTCTGTCTTCTGCTACATCCTCCTTCTTCCCAGGGAGGAAGATGTCTGTTCCCCTCTCAGTCAGCTTCAGTGGACCATGGGCTTTATCCAGGCTGTGAACCTTGAGAGTGGGGAATGGGTGCCCTTCTTAGCTGTGTGGAGTTTGGTAATTCATGGTTGTTGTTAGGGTTTCTTTGTCTCTCTGTCCCTTGCCCTCCTGGCCATTGAGCAGCACTGTCCTGGTCTGTTGACCCCCAAAGAAATTCCCTCATACAGCTTTTTGATCTTTCTCCATTGTTTTTGTGAAATAGTAGAGCACCGCCTGCCTACTCCAATGCCATCTTTCTGGAAATTCCCACAGTTGTTTGGCGATTTCTCATAATTGAAGGACATGTGAGTTCTCTGCTGATTTTTGTCATTATAAATATATAATTAATAATTTTTTGTAGACATAAATTTTCATTTTTTCTCATATAAATGCATAACAGTGGAATACAAGGGTCATATAATGAATATAGGTTATTAGAAACTGAAAAAAATTTCCTAAGAGGTTTACTATTTCACATTCATACTGGCATTGTAGGAGATTTCCAGCTGTTGCATATCCTTAGCACATTTTGTTATTGTTATATTTTTAGCCATGGTTTCTCAAGTAGTTTAAATTTACATTTCCACAATGACTACTGCTGCTGAGTACTTTTTCATGTACTTATTTGAAATCCTTTATCCTTTTGTTGAAGTGCTGTACATGTTTAATTGTATTGTTTATTTTATTCCCCTGGAGTTTTAGGTGTTCTTTGTATATTCTGGATAAAAGTCCTTCATCAAGTCTATGATTTGTAAATATTTTCCCCCAGCCTAATATTCTTCTTTTCTTTCTTTCAAAAAACTATTTTTATTTTAATGAAGACCAATGTATTACTTTTTCCCACCATGATTTGTTCTTTTGGTAGCATTTCTAAGAAAAATTTTCCCCAACATTATTCATGAAGAATTTCTTCTGTATTTTTTTTTAATTTACATTTTTACAATTGGCATTTAGAGTTTATTTCTTCTTATACGATTGTTGGTTTAGGAAGTGGCCCCTTTTTTTCCCATATGGATGTCAATACATTCTCACATCAAATTTTCAAATAGTTTTCTTTATCCATTGGCTAGCTTTTATATCATTGTCAAATGTCAAATGATCATATATGTATGGGTTTATAGAACTCTCTGCCTATGTCCATTGATCTATTTATCTGTCAATATACCACAAATTCATACCCTAGAGTAAGTCCTAACATAGGACAGTGGGATTCATTCACATTTATTATACTTTTTGAAAATTGTTTGCCTATTTTAGTTTTTTAACTTGACCATGTAAGTTTAAAACCACTTGGTTTAGATCTATAGAAAGACTCCTGGGGTTTTAACTCAAATTTTGTGAATGTATAAATCATTGTAAAAATTCACCTTTCATATATTTATTCTTGCAGTCCATAAACATAATATGTATCTCAACTTAGATATTTGATATATTCCATCAAACATCTTTTAGTTTCTAGTCTACAGTTTCTGTACATATTGTCTTTAGACATTTATTTTAGCATATCATTTTTCATTAGGATTTTGGTTAATTATAATATTCATTTTAATTTTAATTTTCATATTTTACATTGCTAGGATATAGAAATAGATTGATTATTTACTGTTTTCTCTGAATTCTGAGTCCTTTCAAAACTTGCTTATTATTTCCTTAGAGGCTGAGTTTTTGTAGAGATTCCTTGAGAAATTTATATAAACATGTCTTATGTGAATGGGGCAATTTTAAACAATTTTATGATTTATCATTGTTTTATTACTTTTTGTGATATTGTAGTATTCCTAGGAGTGGTGGGAATGGCCATCTTTTCCTTATTCCTAATCCTAGTGTTTAAATATTCAGTATTTCACCATTAAGTATGATTTTCTATTTCAAGGATATTTTATTCCATTCCAATTTTGCTGATAGTTATTATAGTGAATGCATGTTGAATTTTACCAAATGTTTTCCTGTATAAATTGCTAGGATCTTATAATTTTTTCAAATTACACTGCTAATATAGGAGACCACTGAACTTTTTACAATGTTCAACCATGTGAGCTTTCTCAGTTAAAACCTCATTTGGTCAACATTTATTAATCTTTGGTTTTGTTGATTCTTTCAATTTAATATTTCATTAAGAATGTATCCATGTTTGTGAAAGATATTTTACTTTCTACTACTGTCTGTTGGGTTGTGCTACTGGAGTATGCTGTTCTTATTAAATAATTTTCTTCAAAAAAATGTTAGAGTACTGATAGCATTACTTCTTTAAGTATTTGGTAGAAACTGCCAAGTGTATGCATCTGGGCCAGGAACACACTTTCCCAAGGGTTAGTAGCTATAAATCCAATTTCTTTACAGTTAAATGTCTTTTCATTTTATTTATTTAAAGTTGAATTAATTTTGGTAGTTTATAGTTTTGGGATAATCATCCCATTTCATTTAATTATCCATTTTATGTTGTTCATGACATATCTTTAAATTCTCTTATTTAAAAAAAAAAAATCTGACTCCTTCATTTCCAGCACTGATAATTAAGGTCTGATATATCTTTATCATTGATAGTGGACAAGTCACAGGAGTTTGAATGAACTCCCCCTCTACCAACTTTGAAATAGACTTTCAGCTCCTCCTGGGTTTTCTCTTGTATGATTTAATTCAGATAGTGCTTTGCCCAGTCTACTTTATCTAATTGTTTTTCATATTGTCTCAGCTGAGGGTGAAAAACAATATGGGAGCATAAGCTGAGATAAGTTCCCCAGCTCAGTCCCTCAGACTGCAACCCCATAGATTGGCATTGGCATACATGCACCCCAGTATATGCATAGGGACCATGCTGCTTCCTCTGGAAAAGGGTCAGGAACCCACAATCTGAACAGATGCTGGCCCTACATTGGGGATGGGTTGTGGAGGGCCTAGCAATTGTGCCATAAGCATCTTCTATTGCTTTTGAAGCTGTGTTTTCTTGATTCAGCACTTGCCCAGTTAATGTAGCCCTTTAACTGTTTTTCATAGATTTGAGAAAGTTTACTTTCATTAAGATATATTTGCCACCTTTGCCCAAAACAGGGCTGGAACTGTGCCCACCTCAGAGAAGACCCCAGCAATCTGAAATATCTAATTTAAAGCAATTATTAGCAATCAGACCACACAGTCCTGGAATTTGGAGGACTTGGCCTTTAAGTTCCACCTGGCACCAGCAAGGTGTGCCAAAAGCCTGAGCTGCAGTGCCCAGTGTTGCCTGCCATGAAGATGGCAGATGGGGCATTACTGCCACTCTAGGCAGGGTGGAAATCACAGGTGTTCATTGCAATATAGCAGCCTCTTCCCCTTGTTCCTCTCTCAATGATGCACAATATTCCAGTAGAATCTGAAGTTAAAAATAGTTGATTCAGACAGTCCTGCAAGTTCAATACTTTAGTGGAGGGATTGACTCCTGGAGAATTTTACTCTACTGTCTTCACACAATCCTTCCGTCAATTCTGTTTCTGCTTTCAATTTTATTAATTTCTCTTCTTAAACTTACTATTTCCTTCATTTTCAAGTTTTGGGTTTCTTTTCTATTCTATTCTAGTTTTTATGTGGAAATTTATATCATTAAATTGACTTTTCTTATTTCCTAATATATACATTTGATGATATAAATTACACAAATTTGATGTTTTCTTCCCATTTTGTTCAGTTCTAAATATTTACTAATTTCCCTTGACAAATCTTCTTTGAACCATGGATTATTTAGGAATCTGTTGTTTAATTTCTTAGACTTGGAGATTTTCTTATTCATAGCTCATTTTAATCCATTATCATATGGGAAATTATATGTTTTCTTTTATTTTACATTAGTGAAGTTATGTTTTATTATTGAGTAAATGTGTATTTTGATGAACATTTTACCAAACAAAGTCCCATGTGCAATATGTACAGACTTCAATGCCATGGTAATGAGATTTTGAGAAAAGAAAGAGCTTTAGTGCAAGGTTGACATTTATGGAGATGGAGCCCTCCTGTTCAAATCTGTCATCTCAATTGTAAAGCACCTAGGGTTTTTAATGTGAATTCACTCAGTTACCAGAAGGTAGCAATTATAATGTCAAGTAAAAATTTGAAATAAGCTAAAATAACCATTACCATAACAAGTATAAACAACTGCAATATAATGTAAAGGGACAAAACTAAGCTAAAGTAACCTTTACAATAATAAGTAAAACCCCTATAGTCAGAGGTTAAAAATGTTCCATTTTCACTTAAAAATATTTTTAATGCAGTTTTGTATGAAATGGTCCATAAATACTAAGGGTATGGTTTGGTTTTTCTATATGGTTGCTGGATTTATTATACTGATTCCATTATGACTAAAAGATGTATTTTTAATATCCTCAAGAATCATTGTAGATGTGTATTTTTTACATTTCAGTACTTTCAGTTTTTCTTTTATATGTTCAGAAGCTCTTCTTAGATATATACATGTTTAGCATTTATATGTCTCCATGTTAATTAGCTTTATCATCATTGTATAATATCTCAATTTATCTATGTTAATTTTCCTTTCTCTAACATTCATTTTGCACAATATTGATATAACCATGCAAGTCTGGTTTTTCATAGAGTTTGCATGGTATATACTTTGATCATGTTAATTTTAATCTACATATATCATTATATTTCAAATAAGGTTCTGTAGACAATATTTGGTTGGGTCATTTTTAATTCAATTATTACAATAGCTGTGTTCTAATTAGTGTAAATATACCACGTGTATTTAAATTAATTTTAGGAATTTTTGGTGTCCACTGATTATTTTGTTATTTGTTTTATGCTGTTTTACCCATAGTTGTATACTCCTGTTTCCCCTTTCATTCCTT
Organism: Cabassous unicinctus; assembly: GCA_029593785.1. Lineage (NCBI taxonomy): Eukaryota > Metazoa > Chordata > Mammalia > Cingulata > Chlamyphoridae > Cabassous > Cabassous unicinctus. The sequence continues at coordinate 8,198 of JAQZBX010084932.1, read as the reverse complement.
TTCTGGCATATTTGAACTTCAAAGAGTATTACTTCTTCCTTTGCCCATTGTTTTCTTCTGATAATATCTTTTTGTATATATTTTTAATATAATTTTGGATATTGTTCTCTGATTACTCTTACACATATTTCCATTACTATGCTAAAAGTATCACAAACTTAGTGGCCTAACCAAAAACAAATTGCTATCTCACAGTTTCCAGGGTAAAAAGTTGAAGCACAATGTGGCTTAATTTTCTGCTCATAATCAGAGAAGGCAAAAATCAAGGTGTCCTCAGGGTTATGTGTCTTGTTGGAAATTCTGCAAAAGTATCTGTTCCTAGGTTTTCAAGTTTATGGCAGAATCCAGCTCCTATCAGAGACTGAAGTATCTGTTCCATTGTCCTCACTTATCTTCTTAACTTTGCCTGAAATCCTTCTCTTGTGGCCTCCTGTATCTTAAAAGGCCACAACACTGTGCTGATTCTTTCTCATATTTCACATCTTTCTGACTTCCTCTTCTGCTACCAGACATTGAAAATGCTCTGATTTTAAGGGTTCATGCCATTACATTGGAGATACCAGTAATTCAGGATGATATTCCTATTTTAAGATCAACTGCGCCATATAATATAAACATGGAAGTGGTATCTCATCATATTATCATATTCTGGGGATTAGGGCAGACAATCTATGGTAGAATATCTCTAGATATTTTTCTCACCATGACTATATACATTAATTTTATAGTCATCATCAAATCAACTTTTACTATTTTAAATGAAATGTAGAAATTTTACTAACACATAGATCAAGTTCTTTCCCCTTCTATGCTTTAGTTGTCTTATGTTTTAACATTTATATCTGTTATCAACCCCATGAGACAATGTTTTATTTTCTGTGCTTTGACATTCAAATTATGTTAAAAGAACCAAGAATAATCTATCATATTAACACAGATGTAGCATTTTTGTTGCCTTTCTTTCATTAAAGGTATTCCAAAATTCTCTATGACATCTTTCCCTTTGCATGAGTAACATCTTTAGTCATTAAAACATAAATGAGAGAGATGATATATATTGATATAAGTATAGATATAGGTTTGCTTTGCTGATGACTATGGACATGGACATAGGTAACATGACCACAGATCTAATATTTACTTGATTTATTTATGCAAGTTATACAATTGTTATCAACAGTTCTCTGTTTTGCTCCTATAAGTGCTCTCTTTGGAAGATTTTTTTTTTATTTTCCCAATGGATAAACAGATATATGTGCAGACACAACACTAATTATCTAAGTATATGCTTATGTGTGTGTATGGGTAAATTTCCATATATAAATAGGCAGGTGTGCTACATAGATACATATCTAGGTATAGATATTCTTTCCATGAATTCTTCCAATTCTTCTTATCAGTTCAATCTAGGTAAAGTAGTAAATAAATGCCTTGTCAATAGTATGTTTGCTGTAATCATGTTTTATGACATAAAATTTTTTTAATTCTCCTTTAACGTCTGTGTTTTGCAAGCTATATATGATGGGGTTTAACATTGGGGTGATAACCACATAAAGCACTAGGATGAGCTTGTCTTTAGCTGCAGAGTGTTGACTGGAGGAAGGATGGATGTAGGTAAATATTGCTATGCCATAAAACAGACCACAAGGAGGTGGGAAACACATATGGAGATGGCTTTGCTTTTCCCTTCGGCTGACTATATCTTAAGGATAGCGGATATGATGTGGATATAAGTAATAATAAAGTTGATCAGAATGGCACTGGACCCCAAGATTTCTGCTAAAACTAAAGCAAGCATCTCTGCAACATACGTGGAAGAACAAGAGAGCACCACCACTGGTGGGATGTCACAATAATACTGGTTAACCTGATGGGACTTAGAGACAGGTGGAAGGTGAACACCGTGTGCAGAAGGGAATTAAGAAATCCTGCTGCCCAGGTTCCAGCCATCAGCTGGGCACAGCATACCTTGGTCATGATAAGGGTGTAATGAATGGAGAAACATGGCCACATAGCGGTCATAAGCCATGACGCTGAGAAGGAGGACCTCGGTCCCTGACAGTGACACCAAAAATAGAGCTGCAAAGCACACCCAACAAAAGAAATGTTTTGCTTCTCAGTAAGGGGTTCTCAAGCATCTTAGGAACAGTATCTGATGGGCAGAATATATCTATGAGAGACAAATTTGCCAAGAAGTAATCCATGGGTGTGTGCAGCTTTTTCTCAGTCCTGATAGTGAGGAGAATAGTACTGTTTCTCAATAAAGTAACCAGATAGATGACAGCAAAAACCAAAAATTGAGGATAGTGCACCTCTGGGACATCAAACATCAGAGAGCCCTGTGAGAATGATTCATTCATGGTGGTGAGAATTTCGACATCCATCTCACATGGGTCATTCTGGAGCAAATTAATACGCCATACACAGGTTAGGATAAAGAAACATAGGATCCCAGTGACTATCAACTAGGAAAATCATTAGGCCCTGCTTGAGGATGAATTTAGATAACTATTTTCATTACAGATTTTACATTATTAGAAGAACTGATAAATACACCCCATTCATTTACAATATTTGGGAAATTTCCTCCTCAGCTCTTTAAAGAAATGTTTTTGATCCTTCTGGAGTATTTGTGATTTCACAATCCAGTGATAGTTGATGGTCCACCCTTCACATCTGCTTAGGTACTTACTTCTTTCTGGCTGGAATTACCACAGTGTTTATGGTTTTATGCATTTTCTATGTACTAAGTTCTATGAAGAAAGAAGGGGTGTATTATTCCTTAAATGGGCATTTTAATAACTGTTGGCAATTAGCAAGCTAAAAGTGAAAGATGGATACAAAATTTTTCAGAGTTATAATGAATGAATTATGTATAAGGTGCTTTAATAAAATGTTTCTATTGGAAAGGAATAAATATGCCAATACTTCTATAACTTCAAAATATAAATTATTAAAAAATAAAGTGTAACATGTTGTACCCTCAAAAGTCACACCCTAATACAAATTAAATTTAGTCTATTTACTATAAATGAAACCTAGTTGATAATGTATGGAAGTGAACTTAACAATAAGCAGACTAATTTGCATATATATATGTATATATACATTCAATTCCCTTTCCATTTAAAATTTAAATATTTGATCACTTTTCATTTAAAATCAATATATTATAGCACATATGGTTTATTTACACTTATTTAGCTTTCTCATTACATTTCAGTATACCAGAATAGTCCAAATCATTGCAAAGTTTATGATTATTTGCAAAAAATCCTTAATTTAATTAAAGACAGGCAAATTGATATTTGCATAAAATTTTTACTCATATTTTTAAAACTAGTATATTTTCAATTAAAAAACATTGCTACCTCCTGAGAGCCTCCTTGTTGCTCAAATGTGGCCTCACTCTAAGCTCAACTCAGTTTATAAATGCATTACCTTCTCTCCAGCATGGGACATGACTCCCAGGGATGAGCCACTCTGGCACTGAGCGATTACTACCAAGCACCAACTAGTAATGCAATTGGAAAAAGACCTTGACCAAAAGGGGGGAAATGTCAAAGACAAATAAGTTGTTATGGCTAAGAGACTTCAAAGTTAGTCAGGAGATTATGCTTATGCATATATCAGCAGGATCTCATTGACTGCCAAAGTAAATACTCCCTCAAATAATAAGGCTCGTGAATGCTCTGGAGACATCTAGACACTATAGTCAGGGCAGATAGCCCAGGATTTTGATGACTTGCCAGTGGGCCCTATTTTAGAATTTACACTACCCCATGTGACAGAGATGGACTCGGTTGTGGTTTCCCTAAACATGGCTCTTCTGACGCTTCTATTTGAACCTATAATTTGTACTAGGGTTGATAAGTGTATGTCCAAGAGAATAAAATCTTTAGGCTGTCCATGTACCAGCTGGACCCTGAATCTCAATAGAGTTGCAGCACCTACTCTCCAGTTCATTGGATTCACCCAGGACAAGTAACAAGCAGATGATAGACAACAATCATCCCAAGAACCAAGAGAGTCTACAACTGCAAGCAAAAATGTATCCATCTGCCCCATGGGATCAAAACCCCCTTTCAATGAGAGGTGGAGTGGGCACCACCAACCAAGAATCCTCAGGATTGGGGAATGAACTATGGACTAAAGTAGACTTCCTGGTATTCTACTATAGGCTCATTGTGATTCTAGCAATAAAATAAATTATATCATTGATGTGGAGGCAGTGGCCATGGAGGTTCTGAGGGCAGGGACAGGGAAAAACAGGTGTAATATTGGGGCATTTGGGGAATTAGGAAATGTACTGACAGCAACAGATACAGGACATTACATATCTTGCCACAAGCTACAAAATTATGCAGGAAGGAGTGTAAACTACAACGTAAACTATAATCCATGCTTAGTAGCAATGTTCCAAAATGGTTTCATCAATTGTAGTGAATGTACCCCACTAATGATGGATGTTGTTAATGTGGGAAAATGTGGGAGATGTAGGGAGTGGAGCATATGTGAATCCCCTACACATATATATATTTATGTATTTATTTTCTTTATCCATTTTAACCCCCACATCCCCTCAATTTGCTGTTTTGTGTCCATTCACTGGGCAATTCTCTGTGTCTGTTTCCTGACCTCTCTTCTCATCCTTCTCCTCTTGTCTTCACTGGGATTCGATCCTGGGGACCTCTGATGTGAGAGAGAGGCATTCGGCCACCTCTGCCACCTCAATTCCTGTTTTTTCAGCACATCTCCTCTTGACTCTCCCCTGTGTCTCTCTCCTGTTATGTCATCATCTTGCTGTGTTGCTCGGCGGGGCCTAGCATGTCCATGATTGGGGTCTGGCAGCACACGCACCATCTATATTTGTCTTTATTTTACTGGGAGGCCCCAGGGATCAAACCCAAGTCCCTCCATGTGGCAGACACACACCCAACCATTTGATCCACATCCTCCCTCCATCCCCTTTATTTTTATGTAACATATATGCAATCTAAGTATCTTTAAAAATAAAAATATATATTTAAAAAAACATCGCAAGTGTATGATAGAAAATAGCATGTCAAAATAAGTCTATGGTTCTCCTACGCCACTTCTTATCCCTCATTTCTTTTACCTCATAAATGTTTTTCATGATTTCTTGGCTTAGATAAAATGCTTAGCATGAATAACACAAAGTACACATAATGGTTTCCTCAAAGAAATGGAATTCTTATTTTCTGCCAAGTTTTTCTTTTTCCCTTGAAAGATTCAAATAAGAATTGCTTAGATTAATAGAAAGATCTTATTCTTTCCTTAATGGCACTATTATTAATTCTATTCTTTCCTTAAACAGCAGCACCACTGTGTTTCACTTGAAGTAAAATAAACTCTTTTCAGTGATCCACTTTTTTACAAGACATATTAAGATCTTCATAAAGTACATATTACATTGTATAGTAAGTGATCATTTCATTTTATAACCACACTTATGAAAGTGATTTATTTTTTCTTGACAAGAAGTATGAGAAATAAGTCAATCAAAACATGTAGGTATGTTCTCCATGAAACTACATGACCTACATATATTGTGAACCATAGTAGATTTTCCCTTAATTTTGCCTGGGTGTATAAATTTACTAAGTCAAACTTTTGGTATTGCCATATCAAATACAGAATTTGTTTATATATAGAGAAAATATATGTTAACAAGCCCCTCATGTTGATGCAAATATAATGAAATCCCAGAATTTGTCCTTATATTAGGAAAATAATAGTGATATTCCCATTAATAATATATTGTTGAGGAAAAGTTTCTATAACCTTTATTAACCCAATATATAAGTAGCTAATGTGCTCTAGAATCAGAATATTCATCATGTATTGCAAACTTCACCTGCTTTTTGAGATTTATTGGTGTGAATATAAGCAAATGAGCACTTGAATTAGACATGTTGAAGTCAGCATTTTTCATAATCACAAACAACCATATATGTATGAGGACCCAGAGCAAGGGGTGTGCAACTAGGATTAGCCTTAATTTGCATTTACCCAAGAATTAATGTTTGCATTTTACGTTACTTACACTTTTACATATGGTCAAAGGCAAATGTACCATATATGAAGTTTCTTTCTGTAGCAAATAGTTACTTCAGGTCCCCATTATAAAAAGAAAATAAAATGAGTTCACTAAGGAAAATTACCACTGTAGATGTTAGATCTCAAGATAATTTAAAACATAATTTGTTTCACACATCAATATCAAAGAAATATTACAATTAAAATTTCTAAGATAATAGGTTATTAAATTGTCTTTTAATAAGTTTTGCTAAAGAAGAGTTCTCGCCACATTCTTTTTTAGCGTAATGGACTGATAGCTGATAAGCTAGAAGTATCATAATAGACATTTGAGAGCATAATCTTTCCTCTGCTTTTTGAGTTCCTTCTTGACTAGTGATAATCTTAGACCTGATTATCTAGGAAATATAAATCAAGTTAGTTTGGTCAGAAACATGATTTAGATGCAGCAGAAATTTACATGCAAGCATTTTGGAAACCCATGTGTGCATATATGCACATTTTTAGAACCCAAAACTGTCTATGCATTTATTTAGCCAAGAAATCTAATAATATTAAAGAGTATAAACCTTGCCTTACATATGTAATATTTGTTTTTAACAAGTTCCTTAAATGTGTAAATTTTCACACCATATTGTGAAAATATCTTTACCAAATATCTAATTTTTTTCTTTTGGCTTATATAATCCAGAATGCAGCAAAGTGTTTTCTTGCTTTTTTGGTTTCAGAGATTACATTACCAACTTTCAACAAGATGAAAGTAAAAAGGATTAGTCAATAAAAATGCATCACTAAGGAAAAATGAACTCCTCACTTATGTAAAGAGTTCATATTGGAATTTGCTCTGTAATTTATATCATGCCCCCTTTCTCCTTTGGAAAAATAACAGTTAGGGCTGTAGAGGGAATATAAACTTTTTCTTGATAAAACCCTGTCACTGCCAACTTAATAATGGGCACTCATTTTATAACGAATTATTTTAATAGTTTGAAAAAATTCTACGTTGTAGAAGTATGAAAAATTTGCTTATATCCATGTTCTAGGGTAAGATACAAGACAAGTTTTTCCAGTAATTGTTTTGCCAGACAAAAATATACAATGAATTGATGTTATTAGGATATTTTTTCTGTAAATAGAAAAAAAATTCTGCTAAAACAGGAATATACAACCAACTTGCTATAAATTTGAATTTTTTACTGATAAGTAAAGTTTAAAACTATTTAATGTACCATTATGTCATCGCCGGCTGGCTCTCTCACCCCACCGGGTCCAGCGACATGGGGGCTCGTCGGCTCCGGGCGTCCCTGAGCACCACGATCCGGGGGTCTGCGGGTCCAGTCATCACCGAGCCGCAGGCGAAAAGGGGGAAACAGACGCCCTTGGGTGGTGCCCTTGGGTTTCAGTTGCCGAGGGACGGCGAGTAACGGATAAAGGAGACTATGCACACTCCGGAGACTGGGTTGGGTTCCAAGTCTGAGTTTAATAGGCAGGTTTCGGTATTTATGCTAAGCGGGGGTGGGGGAATGGGGAAGTGAGACTGGGCAGTTTTTAATTGGTAGGGACAGGCTTTATGCCTATAAAAGGTCAGGAAGGTGAGGGAGGGGTGGAGCTGTGCTGCAGCGGAAAAGGAAGGGGTGGAACTGCGCCGCGGCAGGAATGGGAGGGGTGGAGCTGTGCTGTGGGCCATCTTGGGGTGATGGATGGGGAGCGAGAGGCCACCACAGGTGTCAGCAGCTTAGCTGCGGTGGTTAAGAGAGCATCCCTCTCTGGTTGGTTGTGGTATTTGGCATTAAGACGGTGTTTACGCTCTGGTTTTCTTGGGCAGTGTGCTTGGAGTTCCCGTACCGCCCTTGCCCCCCCCACATCTCCTCCAACATCTCCCCCTCTTCTATTATATAACAGAGGGGAGAAGTGGTAGGCATAGGGGTTTCCTTGACTGTGCCTGTCTTAGGTTGCCCCTTTTTGGGGGTCTTACCCATCATTGACTCTCAGCCAGGTCTTTGTGGGGGGCTGCAATGGCCATGCCTGTCTTAGGTTGCCCCCTCTGGGGGTCTTACTCATCTTTGGCTGCCGGCCAGGTTTTTCTTTCTGAGGGGGTATTTTCAGCGGGACTCTTATGTATACTGTGCGTACTTGCC
>JAQZBX010084931.1:0-13195 GCA_029593785.1 Cabassous unicinctus | reverse complement strand
AGGGGGTGTGGGGTGGGGAATAAATAAATCTTAAAAAAAAAAAAAAAGCAATGGAGCAATATTTTTAATGTACTGAAGGGAAAAGAACTTCAAACTTAGATTTTCAAATGTGAGGGCATAATGAAGATATTCTCAGGCATGCAAAGACACTGAAGATTGCATTGAAGAGTGCAAAAGCACTCACTCTGAAAATACTCATCAAGGAAATACTCAAAAAGAAAAGTAAATCCTGGAGCATAAGATATATGGGAAACAGCAGCAGAATTGGGATGGGGCCTGGAAGAAAGGGAGAAACCAAAGAAATCTAAGAAACTGCTAAAGTTCTTGTCTTGTTTAGAGGGTATAGAATTTGATAATACCTTTAAGAAAGAATAGGAGTAAATAAAGACAAATATGAGTCTTAAGATCAACCAACAAAATGAAAACAGAATGTATAATTTGTAAACTAAAAGAAAAAATTACAAGGAAAAATTTTTTTCTCTCTCCATTTGAAAGTAGGAAATGAGAATAAATTAAAAAGTACAGTAAGGAGAACATTTAAAAGAAGTTATTAGATATAAGTTATAATAAAACAATAAACGTAAATGAGTTAAACTCACCAATTAAAGGACTGTCAGATTGGAGAAAGGTAATATACTGCCTATGTGAGACAAATATGAAAAAAGAGAGAGACCACCATAAAACAAACTACAGAATGGTTGAAAAATGAAAGGACAGAGAAAGTTATTCCAACCAAATATGAACTAAAAGAAAGCTAGAGAAGCAAATGTAACACCTGATAAAATAGAACTCAAGGTTTAAAAAAAAATCATAAGGATGCTATCTACTGAGAAAAAAAGACAACAGAATATAAGATATAATCTTTCATATGATATGCACCTAATAATATAAACTGAAATATATAAACATTCTTATATAAAACAAGAACTGACAGAATGTCAAGAACAAGAGATAAATCAACAAACACACTTGAATATTTTAATGCACTTCTTTCAGAAACTGCTAGAACAGGCAGGCAAAAAAAAAAATAAGTAGAGATAGAGAAGGTATAAATAATACACATGCTCAAGCAAGTAGATATATAGAGAGAGCGCTACATCCAGAGAATATATCATTTTTTCACCATCTATAAAAATTAACCACACACTAGGGTAAAGCCACAGTAAATCCAAGGAATCACTATCACAGGAACTACATTTGCTGACCATAAAACTAGAAATCAATAACAAAATGAAAGCTTTTTTAAAAATTCCATATGGCAGAACTCAGTTAAAAAGAAAAACATATGTGAATTTCTTAAAAACACATAGAAATGAACGACAAGGAAAACACAACAGGTCAAATTTATGAGACATGATGTGACAGTTTGAGATTATTTTTGTGAATCCCAAAAAGAGAAAGATTATGTTGTAAACTAATCTATTCCTCCAGGTGTGATATTCTTTGATTGTATTCAATTCAATGAGGGCCCTCTGATTAAGCTTACTTGATAAAAATCAATCTAGGGCTTCTGATAGGGCTAAGTCAGTAAGGCTTAATTCAGGTTGAGCCCCTGCCCCTTTGGTGGGCTGATATAAACAGACACTCACTCAAGAAGACACCTGGGAAGAGAGCAAGCACTGTCATTTTTGATGCTGGGGCCCCTGTGAGAGATGAGCCATTTGCTTGATTGCTTACAGCTGACCTTAGGAAGAGACTCAAGACTGATATAGGAAGCCCTGAGAGATAAGCCCTATACCAGCCTACAGCTGAGATTGGGAAGAAACTGGGCCCAGGGAGCCTCAAGAGGAAGAGGAAGCCCAGGAAGGAGAAACCAGGCAGAGATCAATGACGATCTTATTTCAACACGTGGCAACTGTCTTTGATAAGAAAGCAACCTTGAGCTGGACTTTTTAGAGCCTTTTAACTGTAAGCTTTTACCCTCAAATAAATACCCTTTATAAAAGCCAACATATTTCAGGTACTTTGCATCAGCACCCCTTTGGCAAACTAATACACATGGCTAAAGCAATACTTAGAGAGAAATATATACCTTTAAATATATTTCTCTGTTCACTCTTAATGCTGAAATGAGCAAGTGTTTTCCTAAAAGTCACTCAAAGTCAGAATGTGGAAAACTCTCACAATATCTACAACTCTATATGCAGTGGCCTGCTGGGCCCTCTGCCCCCATGATTCATGAGAGACAAAATATAATGCTGTCAATGACAATGGCACATCCACCCTCATTTACAGCCACCCAGTAGACCCATGCAAAATATTAACCAAAGCATAGTCTACATCAAAGAAAAATAACATGGCCCTGAATCCCTCAAAAGTCCACATACCCTTTTGAGCCATCATTAAACTGGATGTAAAAATCAACAGACCCTGGAATCAAGTACCTCCACCTTACTAAGAACTGGGCACTGCTAGTTTCGTACCCTACCCTCTTTCCACTGTTTTGAGATTAAATACTTTCCCCTCTGATATGAGATTAAAACATGTTTGCACACAAGTACCTGATAAGGTAAATCCGCCATCCTTAAATAAGTTTCCATTTTCAAACAGAAAGGAGATAAACTGGGGACACCATTGTTAGGTCTTGCAAACTGATGCAAAATAATAGCATCTTTGGAATCGATCTCTTGCTGTTTCCTGTCAAAACCAAAACAGAAATAAAGAACAAGCCATGTGTTATACATTAATTTCCCTTAGTTCCTGATAAGATCCTGCTGGGCCGTAGCTCCTCAATGAACAAACAGATCTGTTTGTTACAGGAGTTTACCTCAAATCTTAGTCAAAACTCAAGGACCCTTACAAGCTCCGATATTACCGTGACCCCAGGGACTCAGAGAAGTAACTGCATATCACCCTTTCTATTATCTTTCATCTATGGGCAGATGAATATTTTCTGGGACAGGTCCACCTCTTCCTCACCAGCTATGCTTACTATGTGGCAGGCTTTGTTCTGAGGGCTTCACAGGTATTATCTCATTTAATTCTGACAATGACCATATTTGGTAGGTATTATTAGCCACACTGTATAGATGAGGAAACTGAGGAACAGGCGGTTAACTTGCCCAAAGTCACAGTGATAGTAAACGGCAGAATGTGGACTGAACCCATGTTATAGCCTATGTTCTTGACCACTAGACCATACCATGAAATTGTCTAATCACCCAGAGGACCAAGACAAAACAGTGCAGATTTGCTCTGAGCAGTTCTGCAGGGAATCCACAACTCTGCTGTCTTCTGGCATGTTACCCTGGACCTCTCCTCTTTCCTCACCTGTAACATGAGGGCAGTACTGATTCAGCATTGATTACTGTGAGGATTAAATAAGGAAGGCCATCAAGCATTATACAAATGTGGAGTGGTGAAATTTATTCCCATCCAAAGAGATATGGTTTTATCCCCTTAAACTACCAAAAGGTCATCATTTCATCCACTCATACAACCATTCCTACATTCCTCCAGAATCTTTTGCAATCTCCATCTTTCATTTTACCTAAACATTTCACAGTGTAATAAAGAGGGCCTCTTCCTTTTGGCCCTCCCTGAGCCTCTAGTTCCCTCTCATCATTTCCAGTGTAATCCCACACCCACTTTTACCCAAGCAAGAGCAAGCTCTGTGTATCATCATCACACAGAAGCTCATTTACTGAAGCATCTTCATTTCACGAAAGAAACTTTTGGAGAAGTTTACCACCTGAATGTCTTTTCAACTTAAAGAGTTGAAATTTGAAAAAATGTTCCTCTTAGTCAAAGGAATAAAAATATTGCTGCTTTCCAGCAATATTCACTATAAAAAGATTTTCACTGAGATGGTAATGTGTAGATCAGACATTATCAAATGAAGAACCCGCTTAGACCACACTCCTACAGAATGAATTATTGATTTGACAATTACCTGATTTTGTCAAGTCAAATAATTCAAGTCACAAAGTAGTAGTTTCATGTAAGTTATCCAGGCAAAAATTTAAGCCCCTGCTCCACTCTCCAGAATGATCTAATTTTAATGGTTGATTTGGCCATGTCATAAAAATGGATGTGATGTGCAAAGCACATACCAATGACTTTATATACATCATACATATTAACTTATGCAATTCTGACAATAACACTATAGAATGGTCATTTTTATTGTAGTTTAAATTATGTCATACCATACTTACATTTTACAGTAGACAGGAAAGTGAAGTTCAGAGAGTTTAAATAACTTGCCAAGAAATACTGACTTAAAGTCTAAATATCCAATTCCCAAACTTTAAGCACTTAATCTACACCAAGTTGGGTGAGTCTTCAGTTATTCTTATTAACATAGCCAAGTTGACAGACCACGCAAGCCTCAAGGATCTTCTGATCAGTTTGTAAAAGCTAATGGTGGTGCATTTTTACTGAAAGCTCACTACATATTGAACTCTGGTCTAAGCTTTCACATTTGTTAACTCACTTAATCAACTCTATGAAAAAGGCTACTACTATCATCCCCATTTTTTTCAGGTAAGGAAACCAAGTAACCAAAAAGTTTACTATTGTATCCAAGGTTACATGGTTGGTTAAAGGCAGAACCTGAATTTGAACCCAAGCAACCTGGCTCCAGAGCCCTCCCCTCCTCTAACTTCGGATCAGAGGATGAGGCGGGTTGCTAAAGTGGCCTTAAAATAAAGTTTGAATAAGAGAACACCATAGAGCATCGAGACTAGCTCCTACTCACGTTGTTACAAACATCATAGAAGACTGCCTCTGTTTATGGCTGATTAACCGTTAGTTTATGGAGACTTGATGTTGACTCATGTGCTGCTTTAATTGCCTCAGTTTTCTAGGGCAGGCTGAGTCCATGTGCCAAAAGGGCAAAAGAGCTACTAATAATGAAGTCATTACTTAGTCATTCAATTTACAAACAAATTTCCAAATGCCTGATCAAATTTAAGGTAGCTGCAAGGCTATCTCCACCCAGGGAAAATAAAGTAGAAGGCTGGACAATATTTGTTTAAAAATAATGTGGTAGAAAAACAATGATAAAGTCAAAAGTACCTACTTTGGTTATAATCATTAATTAAACTTTCTAAATAATTCTCACCTGTCAACTTTACTTTCCACTCTGGAGGCATAGCCATAGATTGAGGGTAAGTCTATGCAGCAGAAATTCCAAGTAAGGTGGTGAAGAGTTTGCAGTTGCCAGTGAATTCAGACAGTGCAGCCTCTTCAAAGTGTATTTTCCACCCCACATAGTTCAGATTTTGTTTTGTTTTTTTGCCTAAACTACGAAGATAACTGAAACTTGGATTTCTCCTTAAGTGGAGGTCTCTATCATGTAACCTCTGAAACCTCAGTCTTCCACCCTCCTCACTGTTCTTTTCCCCTCATTCCTCTGTGCCCTTGGGATCTGTCAGAAACTCTGCCTCTCCCCCAGTGCCCGTCTCCCCTGAGCACCAGCAGTCTGCATTGCTCTGCCACTTCCCTCAACAAGACATTTCAGAATTGTTACGTCCTAGGAGGCAGTGGAACAAGTGCAGGCTCGGCAGACACACGTTCCCAGATTTGGATTCTACTACTCTCATGCACCGTGTGATCTCAGGGAAGGTGCTTAACCTCCCTCAACCTCAATTTCCTGATCTATAAAATGAGGATCATGCTTCATAGAAAGCATGGAAAGCACTTACAAACATTGTGCCTACTAAGTGCTCAAAAATAGGCAGTCATTTTTATCATTTGCATTATAAAGTTTTCCCAGTTCAATTTAAACATCTGTGTAGAAACAGAAGTGAATAAGCCAAGGATTTATCCAAATTATTTGCCTTAATCCAAGCAAGTGTCCAGTGCTGAGGTTTGTGGTCCCCTAGGTGAGGAAGAAGGTATCCGTGGACAGAGGGTTCTTCTGTGTTCTGCGACACCCCTACCAGGGTGCGGCCTGCTCCCAGGGTGAGTCCTGTGTTCCCGCTATTTCTGCAAGGTCACTGAGGCAATGTTTTAGACTCAAGCCGGTCAAATCCTGTCTTTGCTTTTTCCACAAAAAGTGGAAAACTCATGGGCTCAAGGAGCTTCAAAAAGCTTTGAACTGGAATATAATTGAGAAATGCTGGGTTACCATTTAAATTACTGCACACGTGTTTTAGTTCTTTAGTTCTTTTAGTTTGAAACCTAACTTGAAAGAGTCCTAAAACTAGCCTAAATATAAAATCTACAGAGATCATTCAATTTGCAAGAGTTTTATTTGTTTCAACTAGACTCAAGGCACTGTGCTAGGTGAGAGAAACAAACAGGTAATAATCAGCTTAAAATAAAACTTCTCAATTACAGATAAATCATATGGAAACCAATATATTCCTCCAAATCTAAAAGATTCCCCACCCTCTCAGAGACTGGAAATATTCAGAATACCTAAAATGGGCTGCCCCAAGGCTGGGCTGGAATCCCTGCAGGTCTGTTAAAGGTCACCTATCACTCACTGCCTTTGCTTATACCTTATTGTGTAGGATTCCCCCACAGGGAAAAGACAGTGTGGACACATTTCTTGCTCTGAGAAAACACTGGCCAACAGGGGCTGTTCCAAACTGCTCTGCTCCTGGTAATCTTCCAGGGACAGAAGGCTCAAGATTAGAGAAATTTTAACCTTCAACTGATGTAACAATTAGCCAAAGAACCCTCCCAATATCCTATAGTATTACCTTACTCAAAGATCTCCTGTCTGGCTGAATGTACCACGGCAAGGGCCTCCATTTTCTGTATTTCCAAGTCAATCCTGTAAACATTCTGCTGCAGCGGATGCAACTGTTTACAGCACTGGGGGACTCCGCGCTATGTGAAACACGCCCATGTGCCAATCCTGTCCTCGGATCTCCTACTGCTCACACAACAATTATATTTAAACCTGAACATGGCGATTAGCTTTAAATACCAAATAACCAGATAACCAGGTTAACATACTAAAACTGTACACCACTACACTTGGCCATATATACTTAACAGGGACCCAGAGCCTACTGGGGCTTTTGCAATTTCAGCCTCTTGATGTTGACATTGGGGGAAAGATAGTGGAGAATTAACCTTTAAGTAAAAGATAAGGATAATTGTTAATATTCCAGCATTATTACCTATAAACAAATAAGGCATTTCAAGAAAGCGGGGCTTAGTATTTCTACGAGGCTTAATTCTATTGTTGAAAACACGTTGCACTAAGGATTTTACTAAAGACATTTCATAACAGACCATTTTGCTCGATAATGACTAGTGACCCCGAGCATTCTTGTTCTTAGTACCGAAAGGCTGGCAGACAAATGTTTTCCCTCCCAACACCAGTTTAATTCTCCTGTCAACTCTAAAACTGCCCCTCATGGCCAGATGACCATGGAGCGCCTTTGGGGAAAGATATGGGTAGGACGCGTGGCCATTTGGGCGGGAGTGGCCGAGGGGCTGGCAAAGGACCCCCGTCGCGCCAGCCCTGCCCTGGCCGGTGTCCCTCTCCGGGCCCCTGCGTGGGGCCCTCTCTCCGGCTCACCTAATGACCAGGAGTTCGTGGAGCAGATACGCAGCTGCGGCCAGCAAAGCTCCCCCGGTCAAGTAAAGGGTTTTCTTCCACCAGGGATCGGAGCCCAGCCCTGCCATGATCCCACCGTAATCCTGCAAAGGGAAAGCGATGATGTCCCCATAAAAGGAGAAGGGTTCCTCGGACCCGGCCCACCAGCCGAAGAAGGAGACGCTCTGGTTCCAGCTCAGATCCACCACGCACGGCCTGGACGAGGCAAAGCCAACCCCCCAGTGCATGCTGCGCGGCTGGCTGCGGGCGCCCCTCCCAGGGCCCGCGCCGCCCGCATGGGAAGGGGTCGGCGCGGCCGGGCGCGAGCTCAGCTACGCGCGGAGGGCGCGGGCGGCAGCGGAGTCGGAGGAGGCGGCGGCACAGGAAGCGCGCAAACCGCGGGCGGCGGGCCTGGCCGGCGGGGCCCCAGGGCCCTGGGCGGCAGGGGCGGCCGCCGGCTCCTCCCGCAGCGGCCTCTCCGCGCCGCTCTTTGTGTCGGCGCCTGGAGAAGGCCGCGTGATGTCATTGCTCCCCGGGGCAGGGAAACAGAGGCGGGATAAAGTCACCTACCCCGCGCCCTGTCCCCGCCCCGCATCTCCGCGGCCGGCGGCCTCCGCCCCGGCCGGAGCTGCAGGGCTGGGGTGCGCCTGGCAGCCTCCTCGCCTCCGGGCGGCACGCCCAGGAACGAGCCGCAGGGCGAGGGCGACGGCTGCGGAGGTGACTGGAAAGGCGGCTGCCGGGAGTGGAAGGTGGCAGTCCAAGGCCCTGATATTGGTTCGCCGCACCCCCAGGCCCGCCCTCCGCTTTAGCTCCCGCAGGTCCTAGTGCGGGGAGCACGCAAGACTCACCTGGAGCTGCCGGGATTTACGGAAACGCCACCCGGCAGGGGCGGGGGGACCGGGGCTCGGATTAAGGTTGGAAATTAGATGGTTTCTGGTCATCAAGAAAGCGCTGTGTAGTTACATGGTTTATAAGAACACTTATTGTATTACACAATGACCTGCGTCTTGGTCATGTGCTCCTGGAGAGGTATCTGGTTTGAAAATTACAACAAAAATGCTATCTAGAGAGGTTATCCCCCCGACATACACCTCGGAAAGTATTAGAAAACTCCCTGATCCACACATTTGTTTTAAAGTGGTTTTATGATTTCTTTTTGATGCAGAAAATCTATAAAACATTTGTGTTTTGTGTGTATCTGTGTTGTTTTTTTAACTTAATTTTTAAAAAATCCATCAGGACAAAGAATAGGATCATGTTTCGTAGAAGTTGCCATGTATGCACAAATTTTAGTAAGAGCATGCATAGCTTAAAATTCAGTTTGGATGAATTGAAATTTTTAAAAATTCAAGTCGGTGGGGTTTCATCACTCTTAAGGGAAAGGATGTAATAACAAAGCTTTCAGAAAGCAGAGCTTTAGGGGAGCAGGACTCTCCCTTCTTTTCTACTTTCTCGACCCCACCAGCCGCCTAGAACAGGCAGTCAGCCGCCTAGAACAGGCCGTTGTATTGTTGATAAAATGAGCTAGTCTCTCTGTATGGCAGCCCCTACTAGATTAGGTGGAGGAGCTAGCCAGGGCTGGTGCCCAAGCCCCAGCTGCTGCGGGACCCCAAGCACCACTGAGAATGGAATTTATGTGACCTCTCAGGAAGAAGTAGTGTGTGTGGTTGGTAGTGAATCTTCCAGGAACACCTTGGGAGGGGTGAGACCCAAGGGCCTGCTGGAGGGACAGAAGTGATCCCTAGACTGCCTTTCAGGGAGAGAGGGGTCTGGAGGCCGCTGGGCCTTGTCCATGGGAAGCAGAGTGGGTGAGCTTGAGATCAGAGCTGAAATGCCCTGAGCCTGGAGGAGGCCAGGAGGGAGGGCACCAGTGATGCTCCATTCTCCTGCTAAGCCCTTCCCCACACAACATTCAGCTTTTCCTCTAAGTAAATGTTAAGCCAATATTTTTAAAAACACCGGTTTGGTATTTGGTACAGAATTATTTGCCTGAGTGTCTAAGTGGAGGAATATGGAGAGCAGAAGGGAAAATCAACATTGATAAACACTGTGCCCAGAAAACAAACTCAGAAACTAGATCAAGTTTAACATTTTGATCCCAGAAAACCACTTACTGCATTTCACTCTCACAACCCCTCAGGTGTGCAGACCAGGACCCCTGAGATCCCAGGACTGGACGACACCACTGACCCACTGCTGCTTCCTGGGTAAGTATCAGAGATTTGCTGAGCACTGTCTGGTCTTTGGTTCAAACATGGTTTAAATTTTCAGAACACATGCAGCAAACGTCTTTAAAAAGCAGGTGAAGGTAAAAGAACATCCTACAAGAGAAGCTAAACTATTATCTTAACCAATCTGATGTAGGATAAATTTTAGCTTTCAGGCCCATGGCTTAGAAGAGAGAAGGTTGTTTTAATTAGGGTTTGTTTTAAAGGTAAAAGGAGTCATATTAGACCTGAGGAGTCAGTAGACCTAAGCGCTGAGCCAAAATTTAGTATTAGAAAATCAAAACAAAGCTTTAGGGAACAAGGAAAGCAGCTGCAACTGTGAAGGTCAGCAGCAATGAAAACCTTAGCCAACTCTTTATCTGATGTCAAAGTGAGTCCCACAGGAAATAGCTACTCCGTGAAGGGGTACAATCCAGCCGCAGAAAGACAGGATACTAAGACTAAGAGGTGGGGACTCAGCCCCAGAGGAGTGGCCTATACTGAGTCGGAGGGAAACTGGACAGAGCTGGGCTATCAAGAGAAGCCAAGGAGACTGATTCTTTGAAAAATGGCTCCCCCGAACCCCATGAGCAAAGCCAGATCCCCAGTTCAGTCCTCTCTGCCCACCACCCTGGCCCCGCAGTCGAAGGCTTGGAAGCTGAGTATGTCTGTGTTCCAGCTCTCCTCCCTGGGCTCCTTCAGCTAGCAGGATGAGGGGAAGGAAGACTTCAGGAACCAGAGAGGTGTCCTTACTCCACCCCTCTGGTACTACCACCAGTTTGGGCAACACTGTTATCATAACCATAGGTATTAGCTCCAAGCTAGAGGCAATTTATTGTTTTTCTTTTTCAAAGACTTTTTTAAAACCAATTTCAATTGAGGTATTACAAAACAAGAAAAGGAATGGGACTAGTGTTAATTGAGCACCTGCTTAACTAGTACCATATATCATTCGGTAACTTTTCAAAACATCCTGTACTAGATATACATTATATCACCGTTTTACAAATAAGTAAGCCTGGGCCCAGAGAGGGCAATTAACAAGTTCACTTCCCGGAGCTAGATAATGATAGAGCCAGGATTCACAGCCAATGAGAGGCCCTGTGGGAGTTCCACCTAGCACATCTGTGTCTCCCACACCAAATGTCAGCCGGGAGTGCTGTCCATGGTAGTCCTTCCTTCAGGTTATCAGTCTGTGGCTCCAACCTGAACTGTGTCTAAATGGAGTGGATATAAAGCCTCAAATGCCTGCCAATTATATTGTCTCCTTTTGAGAAAAGTGGCTTGAGACAGTTTCTTATGCACACATTGCTATGCCCTCTGTCACTTGACTCGGCAGCCTGGCCATGCTGATTGGACAAAGGACAACTAGCACAGTGCTTCCTAAACTTTGAATCATGTGTATCACCTTGGGCTCTGCCACGGTGATCAGACAAGGGGCAATTAGATCAATGCTTCTCAAATGTTGTTGTGCATATGAATCACTGAGGATCCTGTTAAAATGCAAATTCTGACTCAGTAGCTCTGGGGGCGGCCTACGATTCTGCATTTCTAACAAACGTCCAGGTGATACCAGACCACACTTTGAGTAGCAGTGGTCTAGACCCCTGGCTGAGGAGGAGGATCATGAGCTCTGCCCAATAGGGGCACCTCGTGTTACCTGGTTCCTAATCAATCAATCAAGTCGCCTTTCTTGTGAATCTGGACACTAGGCAGATAAAAGTGTTGGGGCAGCAGTAGGATGAGAAATAGAAAGAAAATGAAAAGAGACTCTGAGAAAGCAATTAGAACAGAGAGTAATGTGTAACCTTTCTGAGAGGTTAATCAGATGCCTAAGTGCCAGGAGCTGTAGGGGGAAATGACAGGGCAGGAGAGATGGGGAGGTGTGGGGGCGTGATTTATCCAGTCTGTTTCCCTGCCTGGGAGATGAATGATATCATGTGGCCTTTTCCAAGTGCCCACACAAAGAGCATAAACTAACAAACTGCTTTGCAAAAGAGGGGCAAAGAGAGGCCCTTAGAGCAAACTCAAAAGAAGAACCAGAGGCAGGAGGAAAACCAGGCAAATGTGGGGCTGCCAAAGCCAAGGGAAGAGGGTGTTTCAAGAAAGTGCAGGCACAATATAATGTTTGTAACTAGCAGAGCTATTCTACCGGTGTGACAGTAAGGGAATGCCTAATGTCATGTAAATTACTAGAAGGAAAGCTAAAAAGTGTAACATGGGACTGTATAACATAGTAAAACCTCATGTGAAATATGAATTTGGTAATATTGCATATATAAGACTGGTTTTCTTTGAAACTGAGCAAATGTATTATAAGTTAATGTTTTAATATGTTAATATCAGGGGGAAAAATATGCTAAGTGAAAGAAACCAGACACACGGTACTATATATTGTATATATGATTCCATTTATATAAAATGTAAGTATAAATCAATTTATAAAGATGGAATTAGATTAGTGGTTATGTAGGGCTGGGAAAGGATAGAGGGATTGAGAGGTGGCTGCTAAAGGTATGAAGTTTTTGTTATTGGAATAATGCAATGGCTCTAAAAATTTTGTGGCAATGAATGCACAACACTGTGATAATTGATTGTACACTTTAGAGAGATTATATGGTATGTGAATATATCTCAGTAAAACTGCTCTTATAAAGAAAGAAAGAAAAGGGAAGGGAAGGGAAGGGAAGGAAAAGAAAAGAAAAAAGAAGAGTGCTAGCAGGGTGGGATCAACAGTGTCATATATTCCCAAAATGTCAAGTAAAATAAATTTAGTCAGCAGGCTAAACATTACTGACCTTAGCAAGTGAGCGCACTCAAGTGTCAAGGAGACAGAAGGATTGAAAAACGAAGGGTAAAACAGTAAGTGCAGATAAAACTTCCAAGAAATTTGACTGTACAAGAAGAAAGTAAACGTGATGGTTGGAGGAGAAATAAATATTCCTTTATTGTTTAAAAAGGTGATTATGTGATTTATTTTTAATATTAATATATGCACAGAGTACAAAATTCAGAAGCTTCAAAATGAAAATACAATGTAAAATAAATCTCTGTGCCAGATGTTCCCCACTTGCCGTCTAGATCCATTGCCTCTGCCCCTTGCTGTCTAACCCGGAGGCTGACCTGTATGGACCACATCAATGCAGCCCTTGCACTGTGGTTTCCAGAAATTTCCCTTCAGGAGTTTGCCCCACAGTGGAGATTGGGGGACAGGAGAACAAAGGAAAGGCGATTAATTCTCAGTATCTTTCCCTGCAGAGTCAAACGTGGCTGTGTCTCCTGTCAGGCAGCCTGCTCTCTACACTGCTATACATATTCATAATATAAATATTATTTAAACTTAATATTTATACACATATGCATATATGCATAGATATTATACATATATGATTTTTAATTATTTTTACACAATTTGTAGCATACTTGCCCTGCACCTTCCTTTTCTTTTCCTTTTAAACAAGTGCTCCTGATTCTTTTTTTTTTTTTT
>JAQZBX010084930.1:0-13193 GCA_029593785.1 Cabassous unicinctus | reverse complement strand
CCGGGGCCTGGAGGCTCACCGGCACACAGAGCCTGGCAGCCCATGCACCTTCTATATATATATATTTTTTTTTATTTTACCAGGAGGTCCCAGGGATCGAACCCAGGTCCCTCCATATGGCAGACGGATGCCCAACCATTTGAGCCACATCCGCCCCCAGACTTATCCTTCCTGATCCTCAGTTTCCTGACTGGTCAGAGGTGGACAGGCATAGAACCTACCTCCTAGCTTTGCTAAGAGAACCCAGTGGGATAACAGATGTAAAGCATGTGGTCTAGTGTCAGGCCTGTAGTCAGCCCTCTGGAGAATCAGTTCCCTTAATCATTATTCTTGCCAGGAGTTGGAAATAAAATGAGGTGAGGGGAAAGTTCTGATCCCTTCAGACTGTGGCTTTTCTGACCCTCTGCTCCAAGCACAGTGACCTCAGCTCTCTAGGAAGTCCAGAACAGCCTGAAGAGGGAGAGTTGCCTTGTGTAAGGTTCTAGCTCATGGCCTGTATCTTCTCAGCTGTGGGCTGAAAGCCCCTAAAACCCCCATCAGAAGTTCTTGAGATCATGCATGCATCCAACAACACCTGTATCCTTTTGTTCCTCTTTAGCTACAGTTGACTTGAGCCCCGGAGACCCCCGATGGATTGGCGCCTGGTGGCTGGGCCTGCTCATTTCCTCGGCCTCCTTGGTTCTCATCTCTTTCCCCTTTTTCTTCTTTCCTCGATCAATGCCCACTGGAGTAGAGGTAAGGTTCTGAGAGCCCATGACTCCACCCAGAGGAGTCTGGGTGGGGGTAGAAGATAAACAGAGCTGAGAGCTGCAGCAGGTTTAGCAAATTCTGAGTGATATCTAAAGAAGTTTCACAGATGCAGGATTTCCCAGAGGCTTTGAGAGGTGGAGCTGCTGGGTAAATCCCCAAAAGGTGATCTCATCAGTGTTCCCTTACCATGCGAGCATCTCAAGGATCAGGAGGGCTCCAGAAAACATCATTTGGAAAACACTGAGTTCATCTAAATTGGGCTAAAGAGTTAAGATCCAGTAAAATCCAGCTATGTGATAAGGCACAGGTGACTTTTGCATTTAACAGGGCCCATTGATGTCTGAATCTGAAGGTCTGAGTAAGAAAGGGATTCCTAGCACTGAAAAGTAGGAGTGGGGTGAGAATGGAACATATTTTGAGTTGAGAGACCTTCTATGCATCTTCCAGTCGTAACTTTTGAGGAAAGTAATCAGGGAAGGATGAGAATGGAAAATGGGAGAGAAGTCAGGGCAAGGACCTTGATGTCATGCTGGGAGGACTAAAACTCATTCTAATCCCATCAACTTCTGGGGCACTGCAGTGGGTGGGTGACCACCTGGGTAGCAACATGGTGGCTGGGTTGAGGTTGGGGGTCAAGAAGGAATGATGACCAGTGTAGAGATGCAGGCAAAATATGGGGCACACAGCTGAGGACCAGGAGAGTGGCTGTCAAAGAGCTGAGGCAAGGGCAAGAATACATATTCTTGGAGAGGGTGCCAAAAGGGATTTGGTAGCAGGCTGAGTTAGAGGAGAAGGAGGGGATAAAATGTGTGCCAAGGTTTTGAGCCAGAGCTAGAGCTTGGTGTTTGGTAATGAGGTGAATGAGATCACAGCCCAGCTATGGGGAAAGCGGCAAGGTAGGAGCACCTTGGCTTGTGTAGAGTAAGAATATCGGAAGTTGGCAGCACATCATGGTGGTTCCAGGGTCAGGAAGACCTGGGTTTCTATCCAGTTCTGCTACTTATAAACTAGCTGAGTGAGCCTAGGCAGGTTTCCTTGTTCCTAAGTTTCCTCTTCTTTAAAATACTCCTGATAATTAGAGTACCTATCTCCGCAGGGGATTGTGAGACAATGCATGTGGGGGCTCCGGGCACAGGGCCCAGCGTGAAGTAAGCCCTCAATAAATAGGAGCTCCTCTTCCTGGCAGTGTGCTCTGCTGGAGGATCCTGTCTCTGTCAGAGCTCAGGGGCTTTGCATCTGTGCTGGTGGTTCAGAGCTGGGGGTCTCAGGCTGGAGCCAACGAGTCTACCAACAGTAGGCGAGTTCACTGAGATGGAAGGCACAGAAAGTGCAGGGAATGGGCCAGAACTCCAGTTTGGGCCCAGGAGGAAGCAGGGGCCCCATAGAGAAGTCAGAAAGGGAGAGCTAGAAAGAGAGGACATTCTGGATCAGACTGTTCCAGAAGCTGGCAGTTCCTGGAATCTGAGGTTGGGGGAGAAGTGTGGCCATGCCAGACAGACAAGGGCTAAGATCTGGTACCACACCTTTTGGCATGTGTCATGGGCAAATTAGACATGGAATAATATGCCCGTGGTTATCGTGGGAGGCATTGGCATGAAAGTGTCCTGGTCGTCAGCCAAAACCCCAGCTTGCTGAAATATAGGTGGAGTTTGCTTCAAGAGAGCATCTTCTGTATGTCCTCCCACACATACACACCTGGGGTGGCTCATAGCTGCGCAACCCTGAGCCACAGATACCAGGAGGGTCAAAGGCCCAGGAAAGGGTGGCTGGCTGCAGGGAGCCTGGGCCATTAACACTCAACCCCTTTGCTGCCTTCAGAGGACTTCTGCCATGGCGGACGAGGCAAGGAAGATGGACAAGGTCAAGTCAAGCAGCTCCCTCATGGATTTCATTAAAAGTAACTGACTGACCCAGCAGCCATGGGTGGGCTGGCTCTCGGGAGGGGCCATTCAGGGGTCCCCTAGCCCATGTGGCATTATATGTGGTAAGGGGCAGATAGAGCAGATGGTCTGTAATTGGCCCTCATCTCCCAGGTATTCCTACAGCTCAGAAGGGGTCCTGGTGACCCTGCTTCTTTCCAGGTACCAGAAGACCCAAATTCAAGCCCAGACCTCCAGGCAGAGTCAGCCTACTCCCCCCGCTATGGTCTGACCTCCATGTTCTCCTGTCCCGTGAACCTTCGTATGGAGGTGGCTGCTATGTGAGGAGACCATTCCCAGTGTTAGTCACATTTCTATCCACTCTCCATGTGATTTCTTTTAGACACATCCTAGTTTTATTTAGCCCATGAGCATGTCGAGTGGGAGTCTGAGGGACTCTGTGCCCCTGGGCTGGCCACTAAACAGCTTGGTGCCTCAGTTTCTCCCCTGAGGAAGAGAAAACTGTTGTCTGGAAGGAAGAGGCACCCTTGTGAAGGCCTGCCTCCGTGGCCTGGCCCCCGACAGCATGTCTGTTTGCAGGGTTTCCCCGCATCTTCCTGAGGCTCCTGATGAACCCACTTTTCATGCTGGTGGTCCTGGCCCAGTGCACCTTCTCCTCTGTCATCGCTGGCCTCTCCACGTTCCTCAACAAGTTCCTGGAGAAGCAGTATGGCGCATCTGCGGCCTATGCCAACTTCCTCATAGGTGAGTTGGGCAGGCGCTGCAGGAGCAAGTGGCTGTGTCTGAGGGAGGGGTAGACCATCTCAGGCCTCCCCGCCGGGGAGCAGGTGGGGCCAGACCGGATACAGACAGGAGAAAGAATTTTAAGGACATTTTTCCTGGTCAGTAATCTAGAACATTCTTGGCAGATTTCTGGGGCCGCTATCTTTCCAGTCAGGAGGTCATCTGAGGGCTTCCTCTTCCTACATGGGTGGACGCCAGGCTCTGTCTTGCTCACCCTCAGAGGGTCTGGAAGTGTGACCATCTTCCAAAGGCACCGACATCAAGAGAACAGAGAAATGAGGGAGAACTGAATTTAGACTTAGGCAAAATGCCTCCTGTTTGTTTTTGGTTTTCCCCTCTTCTCCAGGGACTTGAATACATTTGCTTGGGTAAGAGAACATGCGGCCCATTGAGTCTCAATGCTGGCTGCGTTATAGGCTCTCCTGGAGAGTTTTAGAAATATAGATATCGGCCCCATCTTGGGTCAGGGAAACCAGAATCTGGAGGTGGAGCCCCACATCAGGGTTATTTTTGCAGCTGAGGTCGAGAACCACTGATGTGGTCTCACCAACCTCCCAAATGAATATCCGGGTCCAATCCACAGATGAGGTTGACCATATGCATGTGGTCTCTGCAGGTCATTCCTGAGGCCCCCTGAGGATATCAGTCAGTCCTCAGATCTTAGCTGCCGAGTCTCACCTACCCATTGGTGACATGACTCTGGGGTCATTTCTGAGCAAGCCCCTAAAGAAAGCACCTGTGATTCAAATATCCCCAGTCAGCTTCCCCAGGATCCTGTCTAGCAGTCCTTCTTGAGTGAATGGAGTCCTGGCTGGGGGCTCCTCTGACACCCCTGCACAGAATTCCCTTTACACCCAACTCAGTTCACATAACTACCACCACCCCGTGCTCCCCGCCCCCCTCCATCCCCTCTTCCCTCTTATCCACGAGTTTAATGTTACACTATAAGGGGAGAATATATGTCTTGTATCTTCAGGGAGATTCCGTTCATTCAACCCGTACATGCTGAGGTCCTGTTCTGTTCCAGATACTGTTTCTAGTTTCATGGGGGAGACGGGAACACGTGGATTATATGCCAATCATTTCAAATAATGCCATTTGTTTTCAAATGAACAGATTTTCAAGGTTTTCCCACTCCCACTCTCCCCCCCCCGCCCCCAATACAGACAGGTTTGGATAAGAAATTTAAATGATACAGAAGCCAGAAAACCAGAAACTGAAAGTTCCTGCTACCTTGCGCAGTGGTTGAGCACGTACCCTCCTATAGTCTTTCCCACGCATTTACTAACTTACCCAGCATGTGTTATTTTTAAGAAATAGAGACAATACTATTTGATTTAAGGACACACATGCCTTGTACCAGAGTAAGCCTTGACCCTGAGCAGTCACTGCCAGGTGGGCTCCCTGGTCTGGGGAGCAGGGACAGATTCTCCCCATTTCCCCCAGCCTCTGCCCTCTCTGGGGAGCACATAGGGGGCACCTAATACCCAGCCCAGGACACGGCCCTAGCTGCCTTCTCCCCCTGATTTTCTGCCCCTTCAGTATAAACCACACTCCCAAGCCCCGTGGCCCATTGTACCAGGAGTTTACAGAAGCTTGCCCAGGTCCTTGGCCACATGGGCCTGAGCCACATCCTCTGATGGCTGAGCTAGGTCACTGGGCCACACAGGCCTGCCCCTCCATCAGTACTGGGCTGGTGAGGGAAGCAGAGGCTTCTGAGCCAGAGGATCCGGGAATGGAGCCATGAAAGAGAGCAAGGCCCCGTGTTTGTCTGTGCCTGTCCTTCCAGGGAGGACACATCCGCCTTCCAGCAGGCTTGAGACACCTGCCTTCTGCAGAGAGTGGGCCACGAAGTCAGATTACCCAGCTCCTCAGGAGCCCACTTTACCAGCCTCGTGGCTGGGCCGAGTAGGCAGTCAGGGCGTGAGATTTTAGGGTGACTCTCCTGCACCCCTCAACCTCCTGTGTGGCCCTTGGCTATGACTTCTCCCTTCTGACCTTCAGCCCCTGGCATACTGTGGGTCAATGAGGAGGCCATGAGGGGCCAGCCAGTGACAGGTGCCTAATAAATGCACATTCAACCCACCTCCCTCGGGCCCATTTCTTCTTTCTATATTCTTTGCACAGACAGGGCAGTTCTCTGTGTCTAGATGACTCTGTAGATGATGTAGATGTGTCTAGATGACTTTAGAGCTGCACCTGGCAAACAGCGTGCACTCTTATTACTTTTATTAATTCGCATATCAAATGACCCTTCATGAAGTCATGGCCTCTTCTCCGTGGTCCAGCTCAGGACCTGTGACCCACACACTCTCAGGCCTGTGCAACCAGACGGGGTCCTTCTCTCCATCCACAGGTGCCGTGAACCTCCCCGCTGCAGCCTTGGGAATGCTGTTTGGAGGCATCCTCATGAAGCGTTTTGTTTTCTCTCTGCAAACCATCCCCCGTGTGGCCGCCATGATCATCACCATCTCCATGATACTCTGTACCCCTCTCTTCTTCATGGGGTGCTCCACCCCAGTTGTGGCCGAGGTCTACCCCGTCAGGTAATGGGAATGAGGGGAGCAGTGATACCCTCCACTGAGGCCAGAGCCTGGGTCTGGCTGCCCCGTGTCTTCCTTCCTGCTTCCTAAATTCTTTTCTCTCCTTTTCGCTGTTTGAACTTATATCTTACAAGGCAACTTAGAAAATCATCTTTTATATAGTATGCTCAATTATGAGAAGAGATCAAAGGGTCCTAGTGGGCCACCAGCAATCAGGGTTAGAGTTCTGTGTTTTAAGAAGAACCAAAAACTAATTCAGTTTGCTTCCAAGCTGTGAGCCACAGGAACCAGGAAGTAAACTATGTTTAGCATCGGCTCTTTTGTCGGCTAGAATTACAGAGTCTTATTGAGCTGCCGAAGAAAGATGAGAGAAGGCTGCCTGAAAAGATCTGGAGAAGAACAATGAAAGTGATGGCAGACTTGAAAAATTAGGGCAGTTGAGGAGGAGGGCAGGTAAAATAAAGAATATCTGTCAGTTTGCATAAAGCAATACAGGTTGTAAGTTTTAAGCCTGGCTTCACGTTCAGGAAGGGCTTTAGAGGCCTGTAAAGGGAAGGCTGCTGAGCAAGGAGCATTTTCATTTTTTCCTGGGTGTCACCTTTCAAAAGCCTTTTCTTTCAGATTTTGCCTAATGAGGTTGCAACATTTGGAGACGAACCTTTCAGCCTTGGTGTTTTCTCTGTGTTACTCTTTGAAATAGTCTGTTCTGTTTGTGGTGGGTGGAGAGAAGGGCTGTGGGGGAAGGGAGCATTGCTCAGGATGTCCCCCTGCCCCTCCTACCCCCAGTATGTACTGGCCTTCTGCAGGCTGACTATGCATTGAGAGAAGCTGAGAAGCCTTCAGTCCTTTCGATGGCTTTCGCTGACAATTTAACACAGGGTTGTTGTTTTTTTAATCAGACAGGCCTGGCTTCTAGACCCAGTGCTGCTCTTTTCTAGCTGGGAGAAGTTCCTTAGCTCATCTAAGCTTCAGTTTGCTCATCCATGAAAGGAGAATTATAGAGTTATTGCTTTGATTATGCATTAAAAGCCCTTCGCACGGTGTCTGTCCCATAAATGTTAATTCTCCTTAGTATAATTGTTTTAACAAAGCTGTGGACTGCAGTTTGTCAGCCCTTATCCCAACCCTCCCCAGAGATCATGTATGTCAGCTATGGGGGGCAGGGGGACGGTGGTTGGCAGAGAACTGTGAGATGGGCCAATGAAATCCTCTTGGTTGAAGTTCTGGGGGATCGGGTGTCCTGGCAATGCCTCTGTAGGCCCAGAAGACAGGCAGCCAACTGGACTCCAGGCTGCCTCCAGGGCTGTGGCCTTTGCCCTCAGCCTGAGCCAGATGGAAGCGAAGGGAAAATTGCCCATGACTTTCTTGTTCTGCCTGCCATTTCTCTCATGAGAGACCTGGGTCTTTGGGGCCCTGCTTGGGGGGCGGGGAGCAATTGCCTACCATCCTTCTTCCAACTGAGTAGTTGGTGGGTTTGGGCCAAGAAGCAGATGGGTGAAGCTCCAAGTGCAGAAAAAAAAATGGAAATTCCTGTCAGCCTTAATAGGCATAACCCAGATCCCAGATCGCGGGCCCCAAACAAACGGAGGCGCCCAGGTACAAGTAAGCAGGCCAGGCCTTCACGCTGTGGAGTGTTTTCTCTGGTTTCGCTTTGTTTGATTCCCTGTTTCCTGTTTTGCTGGCAGCACATCAAGTTCTATACATCTGCAGCCTCCTGCCTGCCGGAGGGACTGCTCATGCCCAGACTCCATCTTCCACCCTGTCTGCGGAGACAATGGAATAGAGTACCTCTCTCCTTGCCATGCCGGCTGCAGTGGTGTCAACATCAGCTCTGCAGCCTCTAAGCAACCCGTAAGGACAGCTGAGGTCTTGGGGGGCAGAAACAGCCCACCAGGGCTCTGAGCTCAGTGTCTGCCTTGCAGGCTGCTCCTTGGCTCCGGGATGGGCAGGGCTCCTCTCACACTCATCACCAGCGTCCTGGCCTGCGCTGGCCCACACCCACCTTCTCTCCACTTCCCCTTTCCTAGGGTTATGACCAGAGGCCTGCAGCCCAGAGTCAATTTAAGATTGGCCTGTGTCCAACAAATTCAAATTCTTGAGGTCAAACAGGGCAGAAACAAGCCAAACCCTCCTTTGCACCTCATCCTGACGTATCTTCATGGGCACCTGTGGGTTCTGAGTCCTGGCTGTGTTGCAGAGCCATGTGGAGCAGCCCAGATGAATCGAGGGTATAGGGCTTCTGTGAGGAGGACCTGGAAAGTTAGAGCTGGAAGCAGTAGAAGAGGTCATTTGGGTCAACCCCTCCTCAGCTCCCAGATGGGGCCACTCAACCAGCCTGAAGTTGTGGGACTATTTAGTGGCAGATCTGGGACTAGAACCCAGGGCCCCTGCCTCTGTCTGGGGCTCTTCAAAGCCACGTATCTCCTGGCCCCAGGCTTCTAAAGTCAGTCAGAAACAAACCAACTAGAGCCATGTGTTGGGTTACTCAACAAATACTTAGTGGATAGACATCAGGCAAAGCCCCGGGGCTGAGGATACGGCAGCGAAATCTGTCACAGAGCCTTTTCTGCTGTCGCAGAGCTTACGTTCTATCAAGTAGGCATGCAAGCTAGTTCTAAAAAGTGATTCATGCCCTAGAGAGCCATAATGGGACCTACTCGAGATTGGTGGCCAGGAAGGCCTCTTTGAAGGGGATGACATCAGAACTGAACAACCAAAAGTAGAAAACGCCATGAAGAACTGAAAGCCAAACATTCCAAGTGCAGAGAACAGCATGCATATGGCCCCAGCACGTGTATGAGCTGGGGGTGCCCTAGGAGAAAAGAGAGAAGGCCAGGGCTGATGCTGAGCAAGGAGGAGTGTCACACCAGATAAACCAGGGAGGCAGGCAGAGGCCAGAGCCAGGTAGGCCCAGCTTAGGAGTTGCATATTATTTATCCTAAGAACGTGTATGCAGTTCCTCATGACGCCCTGAAGAGAAGAATGCGTCTCATTCCCTCAAGCCAGTGTGGAGGGCATAGGCAATGCTAGCCCCCGTTGATCACCCTCCTCTGAGAATTCAGGGAAAGACTGCTTCCACGACCACCTCCGTAGGCAAAGAAGTGTGGGTCTCAGGCAGAGGGACGATGAGGAGTTTGGACAAGATGCTCTCTTGGTTGCTCTAGTTGGAGGAGTCTCTGGTGGCTTCTGTGGTTTTCTTATCTTTATGTACTTACCTCTGACTCATCTAATTCCAGAAATAATCTTGGCATGTTTCCAATAATAGCACAAGCACATCAAGACCCAAATCCATTGGCATAGTATCAAGAAGAAAAATAGTAAAGTGTAAGGGGCAAAATTCTACAGGAAAAAAATATCCAAACTGAGGAAAGTTACAGCAATACTGTACATAACTTATTTCTGAGCTGCCTAGCAGCCAAGGTAAAGAGGGGGCATAGCTCTCATTGTCTCATTGCCTCATTGTCTAGTAGGTGAAAGCATACCAGTTAATTAGTTCTGAACCTGACCCCGTTACTGCTATGACATTTAAATGGCCATCAAAGCAAGTTGCACAACCGGGTTTCATATAGAGTTTCAACCATGAGAGCAGGACCTCCTTCTCTGGAGTCCTTTATATACATGCAGAGCTCAGTGGATTCCATTGTGTTCCCACTGTGGTTGGGCACAGGGGTGGCCTGGCCCAGAGGACAGCATTCCCACTCTAGATGGGCCAGGCCTGGCAGTGGGATCCTGGGATCTTTCCCGCATAACTACTAGAAGAGCCCAGCCCAACCTGGGAGGACTGGCTTTGGTGAAGAGAGTTTCTAGTGCCCAAATAATGATCAAAGGCAGAACTCATGGGGCACCTCGAAACCTTCACCTGGTCCCCTCTCCAGCTTCCCCATCCAGTATCATTCAACTCCCCATGGGACCAGAAGAGCAGAAGGGTTGCAACCTGAGGGGACTCCCTGACAAGAGCTGACACAAACATTTGAAATAGGTGGAGGCAAAAATAATAACAGCAGATTTCCCTCCTTTTCCCAAGGTCTATCTGAACTGCAGCTGTGTGACCGGAGGATCCGCAAAGACAGGATCGTGCCCCATCTCCTGTGCCCACTTCCTGCTCCCAACCATCTTCCTCATCTCCTTTGTTGCCTTGATAGCCTGCATCTCCCACAACCCCCTCTACATGATGGTCCTGCGGTAAGCGGTGCCTCCCAGGGCTCGGGGCTTGGTGTCACTGTCCCCTCACTTCCCTTTGACTTGTCGCCCAGCTGCCCACCCGTCTCACCTCCCTTTTCTGCCCGGAAGAGTCCTTTGATTGACAATGTGCAGGATTCTTTGGGTGTTGGCAGCAGTGACGGGGTCCCCACCTGTGGGCTGAGCACCCCCATTGCCTCACCTCCTTCCACACTCACAGTATCCTGGGGGCACCTCCATGCTCACCCGGGAGCCTGAATCCCCAGCCCAGGGGCACTGAACTGGGGAATGGCCAAACCAAGTGTTGAAGCCAGGCTACCTTTACTTATTTTTTAATCTTAAGAGACTGAGAGGCAGGAGGAGAATTCAGGTGGATGCAAAAGATGGAAGAAAGAAAATGAGGAAAGTTCCGAGATAGAATGAGGGCTGTGGGAAATATGGAAAATGAGAAAAACCCAGGACTAAGCCTCAGGTCAGGAAAGGAGAGGCTGACCCAAGTGGGAGGGAGAGGGGAAAGGTGCTCCATTAGAGCTGGCACTGAATGCTTCTGAAGAATGGCTCTCCGTTCACCTCACCCTCTGCAAAAGAGAAAACAATATTTCAACCAAGGTCACTTAACCCGTCCTCCTGCCTGCCTCACCATCCTTCTTTCCTCCTGTCCTCACATACCTGGTAACAAAGAGGGAAAAATAGGATTTGGACTCAGGGAGCCAAGGTCAAAGTCCCAGCTCTGCCACATACTGGCTGAACATCCCTGGCTGTTACCCAATGTTGCCAAGTCTCAGTTTCCTTATTTATCAAAATGATATTGACCTCAAAGACTTGGTGTCAGGATTATATGGTAAATTGATTTGTAAATACAAGATGCTCTATGTATTAGTTAATTATCGCTATTAACCAAATAATAATTATTATTAACAGCCAGGTGGGTGCTCATGACATGTTTTTCCCAGAAGGTTAGGAGATGAGGAAAGAGTAAAAGCAGCCACTTGTCAGTCTAGAATCTTACCCTAATTACAAGTTAGCTACCAAGTTAGTCTGTCACTATTGCCAGGATGCTGGCAGAAGATATGAGACTCTTGGGTCAAAGACAAAGGACTTTAATACTCACAGCACAGCAAACAGCATGGGCATCATGTGGCACCAGTTATCTTTGCCTCACCCCTACCCTGAGTCCCACCAGGAGTGACTCAGAGGGTCCCAAGTGCATGCTTCACATGCAGTAGGTTTGTGTCACAACTGAAGAACCCTGAGCTTGGGAGAACCTTCACTTTTACAAGTGAAGCAACCTGCTCTTGGTCTAGGAGAAGCTGTTATCTCATGCCTCAGGGTTGGTCACTGCAATCACAACCCTGAGAAATGGTCCAAAAAGAGCAGTCTGGACCTTGCCTTCTTGGCATACCCAGCAAGAACAGGACCCAGTGTATATTGCCTCTCCCAGCACTGTTGCCCCCACTTCTCTACTGCTCCCCACCCTGTGCATTCCAAGTCCTGATGCTTTCAGCAAAGTCACCTCAGTGAGGTTCTCTTCTTGTGCCCAGGTCAGATGACCATAAATCTGCATGAGACCATGACGAGGAGAGGGGGAAGAAGAAGGAAATTCCATGGGGAAGTCCCTGAGCAACTGGGGAGAGAGAGCAATCCCTATCAAATCACCTTCCAGAAGGTTTCTGTCAGTAAGGATAGGGAAGCAGTAGAGAACAGAGTATCATTTCACAAGACAGGCAACCTGTGACTCTTCTAAAAATATCTTCCCCTTCCAAGTCTCATCAGAGGCTGAGGCGAAACTGGAGAGAAGGTCCCAGAACCTCAAAGTGGTTTAAAGATAAATCCCACTGGGAAAGATGAAAGAACAGATGCTATTTAGCGTGGAGAAGGTGAGGCTTAAAAAATGACTTTGTAGTCTACCCAAGGACTATTTTTAGTAAGTCCTGGCCCCCAACCAGGCACAGGAACACAGGCTAGGAGGGAAGGTCAGCAGAAGATGTGGAAGGCACGAGACCAATCAGAATGACAGCATTAATTCAGAGGCCAGGACAGGGCCCAAGATCACAGTTAGAAGCCAAATTGGGGTGTCCGTGTCCCACTTAGCTGAAGACCTAGGGAAGTCTGCTTGGGCTTAAGTGTGGATCCAAGACAAGGGGGTGATCTATTATGGGTTGGATGGATCTCTAGGTGTAAAGGAGTCATCCATTGGGATTGACTTTGAGTCCCTTTCCATTGTGGGGTCTCCCAGGGGTGCTCCTTACCCTTCCTAAGCCCTGATGAGGATTTCTCTCACTGGGCCATCCCTCCATGGAAGGTCCCTCTCCAGTTTGCTAGCAGAATTGTGGCAGTGAGGGTTCAAACTAAGTGTGTACGATGGTCTGGAGATTACTTCTGAGTCCCCTTCCTCACTGTCCCTTCATCCCCAAATGCTGTTGCTTGACAAGCACCCACTGGGGAGTGTGTGGGTTCAGAGCACAGCACAACCTGGGGTCAGATCGCTCTCTCCAAGGTCACCCTGTCTCCTGAAGCTACCTGGGGCCCAGGAGGAGCCCAGCCTGATGGGCCTAAAGCAAGCCTGAACACCTGCTGGCCAGCCCTAGCTCCCCACTTTATGTGGGGAGGGGACCTCCCTCTCAGTTCCTCTCCCCAGCTGGGATTGGGTGGGGCTTGGCCACACCATCTCCAGATAGTCCCTTTCTGTCTCTCTCCAAACTCCCTTTCTCAGCTAAAACATTCCCTCTCTTGAAGGAGGAAGAGCAGGGGCAAGACAAGCTATATAATTTGCGGGTCCCAGTGCAAAATGAAAATGCAAGGCCCCTTGTTAAAAAATTATTACAAATTTCAAGACAGTGAGTGCAGAGCATTAAACCAAACTCAGGGCCCGTCTGAACATGGGGCTCTGTGCAGCTGCAAGGGCCACGCGCCCAGGAAGCTGGTCCTGGGTAAGTGCTTCTTGTAGTTGCACAAGAAGCCTACAGCCCAGGGGCTCTAATTACGCTTTGCATCAGGGTTTTCTTATACTGGTATAAGCTACTCTATGGGAGTTGTTCTGACCTGCTGCTGTAAACAC
>JAQZBX010084929.1:0-13200 GCA_029593785.1 Cabassous unicinctus | reverse complement strand
CCCTACTGGGGGCCCTTTTCTTTGCAGCACTTCTTAGCAGCTTATGTTCCACACAAAGCCTTATACCTGGATATGTGTGGGGATTTATCGTTGCTGTCCCCAATAGGTGGTGAGAGGGATCCAGGCCACTGACTCTGAGCCAACTCCAAAGCTGCACAGAACCGAGTGAGGAAGAGGGAGTGGACCGGCAGATCTGGGATGGAAGTTTCCTAACCAATATTTTCCTTTTTTTTTAATTCAGCGTTTGTGGAGTCCAGTCTCTACCAGTCTTCAGAGTTCTAAGCAAATGGAATTTATCCTTAAATCCTCTGAATCTCTGGGGAGGTTTTTTCAAGGGATGTTTTATATTACCATGTTGATGACATCACCTCCACAGAAGTTTTAAACTAAAGAAATGTCCGTCTCTTTCTCTTTTTCAATGTTACAGAAGTCAATACTGTACAAAGCTGACACAGCCGTATCTAGACTAACTCTTAAAAAACAGACAAAAAAAATTTCCCAGAAATTGCATCCCTATAAAGCACTTGACACATTCAATGGACTCTTAAACAAGCTTTATTGCAAGAGATGAGTGAAAGCATTCTTTTGCCACTAGATGGCACTCTTGATCAGGCTTTTTAAAATTTTTGCTTTCATTCTTTGTTGTGGCTTTTGTCTTCCTGAGAAAATAGAAGGCCCCCAAATCCTTCTGCTTGGCCTTCAAATGATAGCATCTAAGAATTACGGTGTTTGCCCAAAATGAAGTGCCTTCTTGACAACTGTGCTCTAACTCTCCTGCCACGCTGAACTCCTTAGGTAGTCAAGACATCTTTTCTGTGCCAGTTTTTCTTTTCTGGCCAGTTTGTCTTGTCAGTTTGGGGAAATTGAACATCCTCTGGTTTGGAATGAATGGGCAGGTCCTGGATCAGTAATCTGGGGAGGGAGAGGTTGAGAAAGGGTCAAAAAAAGGACCATCCTGTCCCCATTTGACATGCAAACGGCATGGTTTATGACTACTGTATACTTGGGAGGCCCCAAGCCCCTCTTCCCTTATTCTTCTCCCCAGTGCAGAGATTTTTTGGTGCATCATCATTAAATCCACTAAAAGCTTCCATATTTGCACTTTCTTCCTGGCAATCCAGTAGACGTTTGGTAGTGGAATTGAGATTCAGAAAAGCATGTAAGACTACTCTAAGAATGCTGACTCCCAGACACTGAGTGTGTGTGTGTTGGTGGATTGTATAGTATGGAGACTTCATCAGCAGCACAGGCTTCTTTCTGACAAAATGACTTTCTTTTGTGCAGACTAACTCTTCCTTGAACAATGGTAATATATTCAGCCCAACTTATTGTATACAAGCCAAAAGAGAAGTAAGCTGAAACCTCCTATGTAAGCAAGAGGAACATGTAGCCAATCTATTTGCAAAATCAGGAC
Source organism: Cabassous unicinctus (assembly GCA_029593785.1). Classification (NCBI taxonomy): domain Eukaryota; kingdom Metazoa; phylum Chordata; class Mammalia; order Cingulata; family Chlamyphoridae; genus Cabassous; species Cabassous unicinctus. The sequence continues at coordinate 11,786 of JAQZBX010084929.1, read as the reverse complement.
ACTTTCGGTGGAAAGAGGAGTGTTTTTTTGTAATTTCACTAGAACAACCACGAACCAGGACTGTCCTGGACAAACCGGGATGAAGAGTCCCTCTATAGACAAGTCTTTGCTAATGCCCTACAACCAGCTTTCCATCAGATGTAACTTGGAAAGAATGTTCTTTGTTCTGCTCTGGTTTTCTTTCTTCTGACAGAATGGAAGAAAATGCCTTTGGTGTTTCCTAGTGTATGAAGAATAGAATGACTACTATTGGACACAGCTATCCATAGTTTCACTTTGAAGCTGATTTGCAACAAGTTCCAACATATCCATTGCCCTGCAGTAGACTCTGGTAGCCTTCAAAATGCTCACCAACTTCTACATTTGGCTAACGGAAGCTTTGGTGCCAGAAATCATAAACAGCTTGAAAAAATTCTGAAGCTGTAAGTTGGTTTCTATGTCTTTCATATCTGCTCTTGATTTTAGCCTGATTTCTTTAATGTCTGGCTAATTTTTTCCAGCTTTGCACCTATAACACCAAGTTAACTTGGGCAGTTGCTGAGAGAAAAATTCCCCTTGCCTTATGAATCACATGCTTTTGAATCATACAGCTAGGAACAAAGTTTCTATTCAGTCCTCATCACCACCTGTGATGCACCTCCATGATTGCCTAGAGGGGTGAATTTATTTGGAGTTAGCTTCATGGTATTATGCAAAGACCACAAATTGAATTTGAAGGACCTGAGCTCAAAGCACCTAGCACAGAGCCTGATAATAGCAGGTGCTCAATAAAGTTGAGCGGATTCCCAGTCTGACCACCATAGTTAATGCTTGCGATGGAGGGGAGGCCTCTGTGGCCTTCTCTTCAATAATGTGTCTTTGCTTTGTCAAGCCTACAGTACCATTTGAAGCAAGTGATAGCTACAAACATTGGGGCTTCTATAGTTTAAGGTTCTTTCAGCTCTGGAGACTTCAAACCTTTAAACATGATTACTTTGAGTGCCTAGGGACCTGAATAGGAAAGAAGGAATCTTACTCGCCCAGAGGTGAAGGAATTAGGCCTCCCTTAACTGAGAACTTGAAAGGAGAAGTAAGGAATTAGCATAAAACAGTAGAAGAACCCTAGACTTTGGAGTTAAATAGTCTTGGGTTTGAACTCCCACCCTTACCAGCACTTACTGTCTTAGTCAAAGTCATTTACCACCTGGAGCCTCATTTATAAAGCAGGCATAATGACAACTACTCACAGAGTCACTGTGACAGATATTAAACCCCAGGACATAATAGGTCCTCTCTGTATGGAAGCTATAATCACAGAGGATTATCTAAAAAGAATAGTAACACTCAGGGTCGGTGTGAAAGATATATCCATACTAAAGAGGCACCAATTATGAGAAACCCTCAGAAAGAAGATTATAAAATCATAAACTTTAAAAAAATGCTAAGACCATACTTGTGACCAACCTCAACTGGGTTGTTTATACTGAAATCCCCTCATCCTATCCCCTCATCCTATATCAAGTATGCTTTAACTCAGGTGAAATCAATGACTGGATTTGTCAAATCAATGACTTGCTGTTTGAAGTGCTGGTTGAGAAGGATTCTGATGCCGAATCTGGATTCAGTAGGGAACTGTGCCAAGACTGATTAGTGATGCCTGCTCTAGGCACAGGATTGGGGGGCAGAGGCATGTCTACCATGTTTGCCCTCTGTTCTCATGACCAATGGATAAGACTGTCCTCAATACTGGCAAGAATCTGGATGTACAGAGCAGCACTCAGGCCTTGGGTAGCTTAGGGGAAATCAGTGGAAGGCAGTGATGCTCCAGAAACTGATGCAGAAAGCAAGCATGGAAGATCGTGGGAAATCCTAGATAGTATGTAGGGGAAATTTCAATGATTTCCCAACTCTACCCAGAAGCAGTCTAGGAAAGTTGGATGGAAGGGCCTGAGCAATTGGCCTGGAAGAGACAAGAGAAAAATGGGAATATTGGGAAGTCCACAGAGCCCAAGATGCACAAAACAACACAAGGTAAAATTAAAGCAAATGCCCAAACTTGTCCATTGGGAACAGTTTAAGAACCACAATTTATAAACAGCCAATGTGGGCAAGTACAAGGAAGACTCAAATGTCCCTAAATTTAATGCCTTTTCCAAAATGACCTTCCTCTCATTGCTGGATGATGTCTCAACAGGTTTATTCTGGGGACTCTAATGTTAAGACGAATTGAGTAAGAAAGAGTGCAGCCTGGTTCTTCCTTAATGATAGAGTACAGAAGATGACCTTTATAAGGGTCATGATGACTATAAATACCAAACCCCTGGTCTTGGCCCTGCCCCAACAAAACAAGAAACAGCAGCGTTTGAAGCAGAAATAATAGTGTCAAAATAGACCTTCTGAGTTAGGAAATAATTATCCTGAGGAACTCAGTCAGGAGAATGTAAAGATTTTGAATATTAAAGTTTTGTTTAAGAAGAAACAGGTTTTGGAACAGGCTTTTCTTCTCCTACTGAGACTGTCATTAAGCAGGATCCCTTGACAGTGAGGACAGTCACACCTGTGGCCGCCATGTTGCTTATATGCTTGAAGGTAAGCCATGATGGAGGGAACATGGTACAGCTCGCTCCCTCATCTTTTTGGGAGAGGTAGAGTTCTTTTGCCCTTCCTTCCCACATTTGCCAGTTGGAACAGCAGACTGGGAACTCCTGTGAATTTTTGGCAAATGTTACTGAAAGGCAAAGTTTCAAAAACCTGGCTCAATTTTAAAAGATATAGGCTCTTGGGAAGTTGATGTGGCTCAAGCAGCTGGGCACCTGCCTACCACATGGGAGGTCCCAGGTTCCATTCCCGGTGCATCCTAAAGACAAGCTGACTCAACGAGCTGATGAACGAGCAGTGAGTGGATGTGGCTTAAGCAGTTGGGCACCCACCTCCCACATGGGAGGTCTGGGTTCGGTTCCTGGTGCCTCCTAAAGAAGATGAGCAGACACGACAAGCAGAAACAATGAGCAAACACAGCGAGCAGACAACAGGCAGACAGACAAGGGAGCCATTTTAGGGGTGGGGTGGGAATAAAGACTCCTAACCCTCTGGCCCATTGCTAGACCAAATTTCTCCAGATAGGTAGTGATTAGCTGATGTACCTGCCTTTATGGGGAACAAAGAGGGAGAAGGGCTCAGAGACTGTCCTACGATTAGCTCTATTTCCTGATCATTGAAATGTTCCCTGGAATTCTCTGCTCAGTCCTGGGAAGATGGGGTCAAGGGAACAAATTGTTAAAATGGTGCAAGCACCACAGGAAAAAAAGAGTAGATACATTGATGAAGGATATGAGACAGTGTTTTACAGAAAGACTACTCCTTTGCAGCTGTTGGCTCTTCAGAACTGAAACTACCTCCTTTAAGTTACCCCAGGGTTTCTCAACCTCAGCACTACTGACATTTGGGGCCAGATAATTCTTTGTTGTGGGGGCTGTCCTGTGCATTGTAGGATGCTGCGTCCCTGGTCCCCACCCGCTAGATGACAAAGCACACCCCTCTCCTTCCCATCGTGACAACAAAAAATGTCTCCAGAACGTCTCCTGAGGGAGGACAAAATCACCCCTCCAAGAGTCCAGATCTTTTCATTTTAAAATTAATGCTGGAAAAGTGGATTTTATATGAAATGTCCATTTTTTTTTAAAGTTGGCTCAAATTTAAAAACAACAAAAACAAAAACACAACCCACCCCAAACATAAGCTATCTGCTGGATGGATGGAATCCACCAGTTTTTGACCTTTGTTGTACAAGCCAAATCCAAAATCATGAGCTTTGCATTCTAGAACCTGAATGATTTGATTCACCTTTCCAGTCTCACTTCCTACGTGTCCTCCGAGTAATCCTCTGCTTGCCAAGAGTTGTTCTAGTTCCTAGGACTCCTGCACTTCCCTGCCCCTGCACTTTTATTCTGCTTAAGACTCTGGAATGTCCTCTGACCTGCCAGCTCGGCCTCAAAGTTCTACTCCTCCTCTTTGAGACTGTCTCTGATTTACCTCTAACCAATGAGTAATTAAATAATTACATGTGATTTCCTCCCCTTGGGCCTCTAGTCACTCTCCAAAGGTTGTACTTCACCTCTGTTGTACTTCCATGTCCTAGCACGCACCACACATCAAGTTTCAGTGAAAAGTTGTGAATGGCTGAATTAAGTTTTTTGCTTCTCCCCTACTAAATTAGAAGTAACTTGTGTTCAGGGCCCCCTCCCCAGTCTCACACTTCCTTCCACCACTGAGCCCCAGGGCAGTACCAGGTGCTGGATAAATGTCCAGGTCTCTTGAAAGCTTTGGCTTTAAGTGACTAAACAGTTTATCCCAGCCAAGCTGACTTCAAAAATTTAAGACTGACCAATTAACTCACAGGGTTTAAACTGAATTTTTGGATATGGCACAAGCAAAGCAAACCTCCCCCTTTCTCTGCAGACCCTCTGCCGGTCTTCACTCTGCAGGCATGGCCAGTGGCTCCTGCAGGTCTCAGCCTTGGGGAGCTGGATGTACAAAGCCCCTCAAAATCATACCAGTTTTGAGTTTTGTCCCTCTCACCCTCTCCCAACCTGGGGGAATGGACCCAGGACCTTGCTCTTCTGACTGGTGGGAATGCCATCTTCACCCAGGGATAGGAAGAGAGGCCCTGAGGGAGCAGCATCTGGACTGGGCTAATCCAATCCATACTGATGTTTCAACCATAAAAGGCTAGAGCCAAGGCAGTTGACCAAGATGGTGGCCTAAGATGCTCCAGGGTTCCACTCTCCCACAGAATCTTTGAATACCTGGCAAAAACTGGCAGAGCCAGTTTCCTCAAAACTCCAGAAAATAGTTAAAGGGTTATAATAATTGGGAGAGAGCTGAATCAAGAAAATACAGCTTTAAAAAAGGTAGAAACTTGTGGCACTCATGCTGTACAAAGTGATCTTTAAACTTTCCCCAAGGCCTTGGATCCAATGGTTATAGTCATACAGTTGGTTGTTATACATAGGAGTGATGTGATATTAAATCCTGGAGATCTTAGGAGTGGGGATGCGTTTCATCACACATTACTTTTGAGCCAAAATATTTAGGAAACAGACTCCTTTCTCAGAGTACAGGGGAAAGGCATTTGGAGTGAGAAAAAATAGATTTAAATTACAGTTAAACACAACAACACGATGACTCTTATGAACACAGTGTTGAGCAGATATTGACAATGTTGAGATGAGAGAAAAGAATTAAATTAATTAAACGGCGGTTAAACTGATGTGTTCTTTTGACAATTTATTGAGCTGTACTCTATGACTTGTGCACTCTTTTGTTTGTATATTTTACTTCAGTAACTTTTTAAAATATAGTATATAATTGTTAGTTTCCTTCAAAAAGGCAAAACTAAACTCTTATTTAGGAATACACACAAAAGTGGTAAAAAAGGAAAGCAAGGAAACAATTGCCATAAAACCCATGCTAGTGGCCCCCTTGGGGATGTAGATGTGATCAGGAGATGGAATCAGGGCTATCATCACCCATCTTCTGGATTGTGCCTATACAGGTGCTTGCTTTATAAGAACTCTTTGATAAAATGAATATATACTTTTTATGCACTTAGGCAAACAAATTTGGTAGATTCAAACCAATCTAAATGTCTACCAAGGAGCCTATGTCAATAACTTACAATGCAGTCACGTGACATTCATACACCATTAAAAATGAGACAGGTGTAATACTTTTGAGGATGCTCTTTCATAATTTGTTACAAATGTTTCCCAACAATGCAAGGTGTTGGTGGTGGGGTGATATATGGGAGCCCTATATGATGATGTGCTTGTTTGTTTTGTAAGTTCACAACTTTTACTATATATTTACTGCTTATGCTATGTACACATATGAATGACACACTTCAGTAAACTTTTTTAAATGGAAAAAAAAAGAGACAGGTGTTTTTATATATGCTTATATGGACCTGATGTCTAAACTGTTGTTCTTATATGATAAAACCCAGCCCAGAAACTAATCCAGTATGTGCCATTTGTGTTAAAATATATATATATGCAGAACACCTCTAATCTTTGGAAGAATACACAAAAAACTAGTCAGAATGGTGCCTCGAGGAGACCAGGAATGGGAGACTTTTTGTTGACTTTTGAATTTTGTATCATGTGCATTTGTTACCATTCAAATTGAAAAGAAAATCATTTACTTTTGAAAATACTCATTTATTGTATTCTTTTCTCCAGAGTTTATGTCTAGGTTCACCTTTAACGTAAAAAAATTCAAGAAAGAAGAGGAACCAGTATTCAAAATAGGGCTGGCTGACCATGGCCATGTTAACTTACACTAAGACATTTTTAAACAAACATTTATAAAACACATGTTCTGAACCTATAAAGAATAAAGATGATCTGGGCAAAATCTCAGCCCTTGTGGAAGGAGAAGACAGTGAGGGAAGGAGAGAGAGAGAAGACCATTTGCTGCTACTGGAGTTTCTCTTCATGTAGTCACTTAATTTTGCTGCTCTTTGTCTTTAATGAATGGGATTGCGTCATATTTCTTGTTTGAAAAATCTTAGAAATGAATTAGAAAACACATATTTTCCAAACTAATCCCATGACTAGACAAAGTATTAAATACTTTAGGGATATAATCTTCAGTTCTTCACACTCCCACAGCTCTTCTACCCTTTATCTGTTCCTTTGTTCCCACAGTTCCCAAAAAGGTGGAGAGGTAGGTAGGTGGGCTTTTCATCTGCTCTGCTTGATATGCATCAAGGACAATGGAAAGCCAGCCTATAGTGCAGTTGAGGTGTGAGAGCCCCAAACAGTGTGAAAAAAAGAGATCATCTCATGCCACGGATTGGACAAGTTTCCATTCCTCAGTAAGAATGAGAGTATGAGAGTAAGGCAGCCAAGCCAAAAAGATTACCTGTGTGAAATAAGAAGTCTTGCCTTCAGCTTGTCAGAATTCCAATTTATCTGTGGTTATTTTTTGAAAACTGTATCCCAAAGAAATTCTTTCAGCCATTTCCCCAAGCAGCTTTTTTAGGTGGTTGTAAAAGATTTGGGCCACCTTAAAGGACAGAGGTTTAGAAGGCTTTCGTTGTTGCAGTGACTCAAACCCATATACCTCATTTCTTCATCAAAATCCCATTTACTGCTCTTGCTTGGCACTGAGTATTGGTGGTGAGGGTGAGGGGTATAGGTTAGAAGAAGGGGGTCTTCCTGGGGTGAATGGTATGTGGTGGATGGGAAGTAACTAAGATCCACATGCATCTTCCCTTCATAAAGATCACCCCCAGGATTTGGCTGCAATGGGGGACAGCTAGTTTTGGCCACTGGTGGTTCCACTGGAATCTGCTGGAAGCAGGGTTCTGAAGAGTTTGGGGAAGGGGAGAAGTTGTAAGGCCAGCTGGCCAGAGGAAAAGGATAATTGGGACAATGCTTGTCATTAAGAGGAGTTCTCCCCAAAGCAGCATTTTTATTCCATGTTTGCAGATTGTCGCTATCTGAGTAGACTCCAGGGACAGAAGGCTGCAGCAAGTCTCCACTATTGTAGATCCTATTACTAGACAATTTGCATTTGTCGAAGAGCTTCGTGGGACCCAAGTTGGAAGTGGGGTCTGCCAGATCAGTGGTTCCCTCAAAACCACAATTCTTGGAGAAGGAGAAGCAATCATTCAGTGACTTCTGCTGGGGAGTGTTAGCTATTAAATGTCCACCATAACCAGCAGGAAATTGGACACCTTTCTGGAAAGACCAAGTTAAAGGCAAACTTTCCCAAGTTTGTGTTTCACCTGGAAGAGACTGAAAAGGAAAAAGAAATGTTCATGTTAATAAGTTAAGCAAACGGACACAACTACCACAGGCAGTTGAGTTATTCTGTACAAATAAACGCTCTCAGATTTTCCTCATTCCTTACATACTTGAAGGAGGAACACACAGCAGCTTTATTGCAACCACTCAAGATGCAAAAGAAGTAAAGGCTACTTCCATTTCAATTTTTTGTGTGTGGGGGGGAAGCAGGTCCTCAACCTCTGACTTACATCCACTCCCCAACGAGAGTTGATTTTTTTGTTTGTTTTTAGGCAGTACCAGGGATTGAACCTGGGTCCTCTCATACATGGGAGGCAGATGCTCAACCACTTGAGCTACATCGCTCCCCATCCATTTCAATCTTAATGCTACAAATCCCTTTACCCTGAGGAGCTGAGTGAGTGTGTTTAAGATGCTTCACTCTCAAACACAAGTCTAATATCCTGCCATTTAGAAGAACTTTTAAGAGACTATTTAAGAAAAATCAAGCTGTAGCTTCAAGGGTTTGTATTATACTCAGTGCAACTCCCAGGAGTTTTCCTCCATTTAAAAATAATAATTTCACTCTTTGACCTTTCTATTTTGTAGTGCCTGTTGGAATCTGGGAGACCAGGTTATTGTTTTTCTCTCAAGAGACTTCTGAGTTTGAGGGAATTTTGTTGAATCAAAAATAGAGACTTTGCTGGGGACTCTGGGCCCCACACACCAAAAAAAAAAAAAAGCTTCCAGAATATGAAATAGTAAATTTATTTTTATAAGTGGTAGAAGCATTTAAAAAAATGATAATCATAGGAAAAGAATATAGTTGGGAATTCAATTACGTGCTTGTTTATGTAAAACTATCAGACTAACAAGAGGATGGGCCTGGGGTGGAGAGAATGGGCTGTAGCCTGCTACAGTGGGTGGGAGGGAACAGCCATTTAGGTTCAAGAGCTCACGTTTCTCTACAACAGACTCAAATTGCAATTTTTTTCTATGTAAGATCCTTTTAGATCCTCCAAGGATGGTCCAACTCTATCTTGTTCTCTAGAAAAGAAATGTGGAGCATTGAAAAATAGAAAAGTATAGGAATGCCTGCCATCACTGTTAAACAGATGAAGCCCCAAACCTGAGCTATGAATCCCATAAAACAATGAAGGTCACATCACAGTTTGTCTGCAGAGTAGCCTCTCCCCATTTCCCTTCTCTGAGATGACCATCTTTTAGAGAAACTACCTGATTCTTTCATCTTCGTAGAGTGTGCTTAGGCAATAATCTGTTTTGTGGGGAGAATGGAGATTTTGAGAGGGAAAAAAAAAGGTATGAGGCTAATGTTTTGTGGAGATCATTGTAGTCAATTTTGCTTGAATCTGAAACAAAATGTAGAGTGCCAGGTATAGGTTAACTACCAATTCAAGTTTCTTTTTTAATTTACAGTAGGGAAGATGGTTCTAAAATTATACAGAATTTATGGTTGGGAGCAGGCTACAAAGATGGTAGAAATAAAGAGTAAAATCTCATTCAATTTCTTTGGCGGGATGCTTGCTTATAGACCAGTCCGTTAGTATATGGGTTTTGGCTTTCACTGGAGGTGAGGGAACTCTATTGCCCCTGCTGAAGTAATGGCATGCTGCTGCATGTTTTGAATGGACATGGTGAAAGTTACCTTTGTCTCTGGTTTCACCCTCAGCTTTAGAGAGACGGAGGAGGGTGCTGTGTGTGCCTTCTTCATTGCTCTTCTTGCCTCTGCTTCTAGTTTGGTCTCTGGCTTTGGATGATCATGCTCTCCCTTTGACTTAAAGGAGACAATGAAGTGAAAAAGAAACAATAAATCAAATAACTAGGTTGCACTTCCTGGTGTGTACATTTTTGCTCTACGCCCTGCCAGATGGCTGGGTTTTGTTGTAGCTGACTGTTGTAACAAGGGTGGATAAAAGTTTCAAGCACCTCCTAAGACCACCATGCTCTTTCTTGCCCCCATGCCTTTGCTTAGGATGCCCCCTCTTCCAGTGATGGCTCTCACTCACCTAACAAAGTCATATTCACAGTGTTGATTGTAAAATATATTAAATGCTTGCTACACTAAGTGCCTTATATCTCATCTAACCTTCACCACAATCCTATGAGGTCCATACCATCAGTATCACCCACAATTTACAGAATAGGAAACTGAGGTATGGAGTCACCGGCTAACCTCTCGTCATAAATAGGGGAGCGGGTACTCAGGCTCTGGTGAGATACCTCATACTCAGTAAACATTTGTTGAATCGAAGAGAAACTGTATCGCATGACTCTTAACTCAAACACAACCTGGAAAAATATGAAGGGTCCATCGTGCCTCCAGAAGTTGGTGACTGGGAAACCCCCATGGCCTCGGCAAGGAATTAGCTTCAGGGGTCCATTGCAGTTAGGACAGTGTTTCTCTACAAAAGAGCAGATGGGGGTGATCACGCCCAGGTGAGCCATGTCAGTCAACTCTATGTCCCTGCAGCCCTTCCGTCTTGATTCCAGGGTAGCAGAGAATAAGCCTGTGAATGGTTCTATGGTTTTCCATCAACTGAGTATTCTCTCGACCCTAGAAGGCCTGGCCACGATCCTAGCCCAGGTCAGTCTCACAAATGGATAGAGGAAGCAGCTGCCTATCAAATGGGCATTTCACAGGTCAGGGGAGAAGAGCTCTTTTGAGCAGAAAACCCCTCCCTACTTATTTATTGATACTTGAAATTCTTTGTAGAGAAGTGTAAAAAATTCATTTCATTTCACAGTTAATACTAAGGGGCAAGGGGCAAAGCCACATGGGAGAGAAAACACAGCTACTTAAAATTTCACTATAGCATAAATGATACCAGATTCTGCCCTAGGAGCCAGTTCTGAAGACAAATTAGAAGGAGGAACATGAAGTAAATTGAGGTCCGAGGTGGGCAAGGCACAGAGATGGGCACAGACTGTATCCATCTCACAGTCTGGCAAATTATGGTAAAAACAAACTGAAACAAAAACAAAAAACCCAAATGAAAAAATATCTTAGCTTGTGATTATGACGAACCTAAATGGCACAGAATTCAGCCTAACCTCCAATTTAGTCCCACCACTCCCACTCCTGATCAAAACACTCACTGCGGTTACTTTGCCAAGATGTCAGGTGGCCAATCTGATAAGTAGCTTTCTTTTAAACTTGACACATCTTCCTTTTTATGGGGGCCTTGAGGCAAATGTCTTAACCCAAAAGAGCAGTTTGAATGGTGGGAGATCTGGGCACGGCAGAGCAGGGGGGACAGATACGGGGCGTCCAGGGGGTTGGTTGGCTCCCTCGTGGTCAAGGAGGAAGTCAGGGCCCCGGGGATGTGGCTGGGATGCAGCGCCCCACGCCGGCAGGAGCCTCGGAATCAACGCCCGCCTCCCTGCCGGGCCCGCCGAAGCCCACTCACTCTGCTGCTTCTGCCGGGCTTTGTCACAGATGGCAGGCCGCAGGTAGACCTTTCGCCCCGCCTCGGCGGAGCAGTCGCGGGCGCACACCACCACGCCCAGGCAGGACTTCTTGAGGATGCGGGAGTTGTGGTTGTTTGTGTTCCGCATGGCCCAGCTGCTCAGGTGCCTCTGCGCGCTCCTGTCCTCCGAGCTGTAGACGTGCTTCACGTAGGAATCCGGCCATTCCTCGAACCAGTCGGTTTTCTTCACATTCTGACAGACACACAGAATATTATTATTATAGTTTAAGGAAGAAAGCTCAACTGTGATTCACTGTGGAGTCCATAAACAGGGAGGATGCGTGCGCCGAGAGGCCTTTGGAAAAGACCTCACTGGGTGTAATTCCGACTGTGGGACCTGAAGGCACAGCAGCGGCGATGTGTCTGCCGCGTCTGTCAAGCTGTCAGTCACTAGAACAAAATGAGTTGTCATTCGGCCCGGCCGAGCACTCTCTGACTGATGGCTCTATATTGACAAAGTTCTGGGCATTTCTCACTAAGAAGCTCTGAGGGCGGAGCGGGTGTTGCTTAGTTGTTTGAGCGCCTGCTT
>JAQZBX010084928.1:0-13186 GCA_029593785.1 Cabassous unicinctus | reverse complement strand
CCCCCCCTTGCTGCTTGTGCTGCTGTGTCCATTCGCTGCGTGTCTTCTCTGTGTCTGCTTATCTCCCCCTTGCTGTGAGGTCTTGCCGCATCAGCCCACCGCACCGCTCAGGCCGGCGTGCCCTCACAAGGAGGCCTCGGGACGCGAACCCGGGCCTCCCATATGGTAAACGGGGGCTCTATCCACTGAGCCACACCCGTTTCCCTCACCCTGTCAATTCTGAGAAGCCTTAAGCATGATGTATATACCTTGTCCCATCTACATCTGGATGACTTGAGTCAGTAACACAAAGATGTACAGAGAGAATTTGGAAGGTTGCAGCCTTAAAACATGGTATGGTTAGTCTTTCCTTGAGAGTTCAGGTAATTGTGGTGGGGCTAATTTTTCCTAAGCCACATACCACTTTAACTAGTCTTACTGGTTTTTTCCTCACAGCTTCAGAGAGGTCTGCGCTGGGTGAGGGAGGTGCGATCACTGGACCTATTCTCTTCTGCGCTGGACCTGACAAGTAGCTGGTCTCGCAAGGAGTGTTGCTGCTACTCTCTTTAAACGCAAAGCTTCCCAAGTTATTGCTACTAGTTTTCTTCTTGATTATGGAAGTGTTTAATGAGTTACGTAACACACGTTCAGCCCTTTCTGGAAGTGCTTTTTTTGTCAATTAGGTCACCTGTATTTGGGCCCTTGGCTACAATAATGGAATTGGTGGAACTAGGCCAGCAGAGGTTTTCAGTGGAATGTGAGTATTTTGCTTTTAGGCTGTTATTTTCCATAGAAGCACAGAAAGGGACTCCCATTGTTTGAACAAAGTTACAAACTGTAAAAATTGCAGAGGTTTCATTGTTTTTCTCTTTTTTCTAAAAATTAATTTCCTCTTGGAAGGTACTGTTATATTTCATAGATGTAATTGAAGTGTAATTGGTATTTCAAAGGCATATCAAACTGCTTTCCAGAGTACCAGGTTTTTTTTTTCAGCAAGTCTGTTTCAATTTAAGAGGTACAGCTATAATTTTAAAGCCTCATGTTTAATAAGTATGATATTTTGTTACTATAGTTGGCTCTTCCCTTTCCCAAACTTTTCCTTCCCTACCCTACTGCTCCTCTGGGTCCTGTATTTCCTCACAGGCTTTGTGGATGCTGGTCCATTGATGGCTGAACTGCAGGTCCCTCCCCCCGTGGAAAACCCCAGAGATGAGCCAAATCTACCTTCAGCTGTGGCCATCCTTCAGCATAAGGGTGCCCTGGTGGTTGTCTCCAGTTTGTCCAACTCTCCGCCTGCCCCTCATGCTCCCTAATGTGTGGCTGAAACTTGCTCTGGACTTCTGCCCTTATAACATGCTTCTGGGTAGTAATAGGATTTTATTATTGCTTCTTTTCATTTTCAGTAAATATTGAACAATTTTTATTGACTATAGCCCTCTTTCCCCCCAATTTGTATGTTTCCTATGGGTATTCTGCTTTGCCTTTTTTGAGGTACCAGGCTGGGGATTGAACCTGGGACCTCATAAGTAGGAAGCCGGCGCTCAACCACTGAGCCACTTCGGCTCCCCTGAGTTGGTTTTTTTGTTTGCTTGCTTGTTGTTTTTAGGAGGCACGGGGAACCAAACCCGGGACCTCCCATGTGGAAGCAGGTGCTCAACGGCTTGAGCCACATCCACTCCCCCTGGTTTGCTTTTAATGACGTGTAGAATACAGTTTATATAGTACTGGATTTCACAAGCCCACTTGGAGAATGCTTTGTTGATTTATTTTCACTTCAAATCACAGCTTTCAAAAAGAAGTTTCTTTACCTGAAACAATGAGAACCAGGTCTCCTAAGAGTTTTTGTCATTTCTCCTTACTGGAAAAACAAATGCATAAACGTTCTCATTTTATGATGTATTGAAAATAGATAAGCAAAAGTAGAAGGGAGAGGACCTGTCAGCTTGTAGTTAAGTCCATCCTAGCAAATAGAACAAATAGAGCACCTCTTCATTTCCTTTTTTCAAATAGCCAGGCTGTCTTTTGCAGCAGTTGCTAGTGATGGAAAGACCATAAATCCCCAAGCTTCTACCCCACAGCTTACATCTTTAGATGTGGGTTTGCAGGTTAATCCTACAGCTTTACTTCACCTTATTTGCCCGAAGTGCGCACACAGTAAAATTTGCCATTTGACTTCCTCTTTTCTTGCCTCGTTGGAAGTCCCCGAATGTGTGGATTTAGAAATGAGTTCTCTAGTGTTTCTAGCTTTGAATTTAAAAATCTGTCTTAAGATGTATTGTTTAGATGATTGTTTTTGTTCTTATGCCTTCGAAAAGAAATTCTTAAAGAATTTCTCTGTGATCTGGTAACAGCTCATGCTGCAGTATACAGCCTGGTGGGGGTGGGGTGTCTTTTTTTTTGATACTTTACCACTCCCCTTGTAACTGACACAAGACCTCAGATGAGAAATAGGAAGGAAACTCCCTGTTCTCACCATGATGTGCTTTTTTTCTTTCAAAATAGCTGTAAACAACAGAGCTAATGGAAACCAATTTAAGAGTGACAGCTGATTTGAGAAAGAGAATTAAAAGCTTCAAAAGCATTGAAGCTATGTCAAAAAGCATTTTTACTGAAAGAATAGCTCTTTGGAACTGGGGTTGAGCTTTGTCTCTCTAAAGGTAGGCATATGAAGTTTGGTTAGAGTAACCAGATCAAGGAAAAATTCAAAAATAGGTTTTTCCTACAGTGTGACTGATGTATTAATGTTCCCAGCTCATACATGATAGGAAGGAAGCTTTATTAAATGCAGCATTGAATCAGGAGAACTCCTCTTCTGAACATTCCGACTTCGTTCTCAGCCTAGTCTGTGATCAGAAGTGCCCCGACAGAAGTGACTCAAATCATGGGTCTGATATTATGGGCAGAGTAAAAATAGGACCCAGTTTCATTAGACTTCCCATGCATTTAAGGAAAAAAAAAGATTTCTTGCCATGGTTACAGACTCCCAGACCAGTTCTTTTTTGTCTTGTGGGATTTTGGAGGGGGCTGTGGGGGAGGGAAAGGAAGTCCTTGTATTTATTACCTTAACATCATTAAATGCTGTTTCTTTAAAAAACAAAAAATATTTTTTTTCTGATTATGAAAGTTAGCCATATTCATCATAAAATTCATTGGAAAGTATGAACAAGTATAATGATGCAGAAGATATTTCCTCATAATCTTTATCACCCATTTTTTAATTGTGCTTTTGTCATATAGTAATTTTGTCATTATTGTTTTGCTTAACATTTATCATAAGCATTTCCTGTTAAAAAACACTTAATGCTTTTATTCTGTTCCATCATATGAACATATTATTTGCTTAACTTTTGCCCAATTGTTGGACATTTTGGTTTTTAGTTTTTCAGTATTGTAATATTGCGATGTAAACTTTTGTGCTATAGACTGATGGGTTGTGTGCTCAGATTTGAGAGTCCCTTGGGTTGAGCCCATGTAGAGACAGCCTTGCTGTAGGGCTGTCATTCTGAACTGCTTTATTGCAGCGGACATCTGTTTGGGCAAGGAGTAGAGAGTTGGGGAAAGTCCCAGTTTGGCCATAAAATAAAGGACAGCTTTACAGAACATGATGACAGCAAGATGGGCCAGTCCTCCCACATCCTGTACCTGATGTTTAGAAATGTTGTTGTTCCATTGATTAGCATCTTTGTGGATTAGAGGCCCTAAATTTGTAGAAAGGGTATAATAGTTTATTTTTATTTTATTTTATTTTATTTTATTTTATTTTATTTATTTATTACAAGGACTTTCCTTTAGTATATGGACAAGGTCCATGAGGATAGAGACCTTGTCTCATCTATCTATATATACCCAGTGCATAGTGTCTGGCACATATTGTCCATGTCCCCATCATGGTCAGTATTCTGTTAATAGGAGTTCAGAACACATTCTTTGAATTGTTCGGTGTTTTTTTTTTGACAGCCACTTCATGCTATTAACTTATATATTAGAAGATCTGTGACAGTCTAGGAGGTGGGACAGGTGAATCTCATGGTTGCTTTGTGGTAATTGTTCCTCTGTGCCATTTCATTTGTGTGCTTCTGGCATCTGTGTTGCATTGAAAGCTAGAGCCAGTCATGAAGCCAGTGCTGTGCCTCTCAGTAGAAAGTTTTGGTGTAACACATCATTTCAGGAAAAATCTAGCATGGGGTGTGAAACAGGAGGCTGAAATAGCAGTCCTTTAGCCCTTTTGTGGGATGGGAGTAAATATTTAGACACTGTTCTCAGGTGCCATAGAAATTAATAATATCCTTGCTGCAATTTCAGAAGCTTCCCTTGTAGCCAGTGGAACAGGTTTGCTGAATTTGAGGAACCTTAGTTTGGCTCTTTTAGAAGCTGTGACTTTTTTCCTAGAGGCCTGCCTTGGGTTTCCCTGCATAATATTCCCTTTGCAGGATCTTTCTATCCTCATGGCTGGCTGGCATCTCTGCCCATCTCCCTTGCTCCACACCTTTTGACCTGCACCTCAGTATAGCCAGTTCTGAAATGGATACTTCATATAGCAGGAAACATCTTCGTTTTGAAACATGGAGAATTTTTTTTTTTTAAGGCAAATCTTTACCTTTTGCTTTACTCTTTTATGTTAGGGCTGTTTTGACGACTAGCATTCAGTGAGCCACTGGACTTACCATCCTGTACTTTGATCCCAGAATTAATTTCTATTCCACGGTTTGTTTAGAAATGAAAGGTCACTAGCTTGTTTGGATACAGTTGTGATTTGATTAAACTGGCACTGAGTTTTTAGTCTGTTTGCCATGGGTTGGGGCTCCTCACGTGTCAGGAAGCTGCTGCAATCACTTTTGGGGAGAAGTTCATGTGTTTTTGGTCTTTCACAGTCTTTGTTGACTCAGGAGGTTTTGTGTAAAGCCTCTGCCTCGGTAAAAGGCATGAGTTTTCCTTGAAACAGTTGAAGAACATTTTCAGCCTGGTCACTTGTTCTTGAGCTCCAGTGTGTTACACTCTTCTCCTCTTCTGGGCTTCCTTTGAGGAAGGGGAGTGAAGGTAGGGGAGGGATGTGAGTAAGCCTTTGTGCCCAATCTTGGGTGTTGGGCTTCCTAGTAACAGAGAATGAATTGTTTGTTATAATGAAAAAGAACACCTAAGGAATAGGATCTCAAGTTGGTGACCATTTACTGAGCATCTACTATGTATAATACACATTTGGGAGTTATAAAGATGATTCTAATTCCAGTCTGGCTGATGATTTCCTTTATAAATGTTGACAAATGATTTAACCTAACCTTCTATGATACTTGGTTTCTCCAACTGTGCTTGGACTAGATGATGCCTAAGGTGGTTCTTAGAATTCTGCTCTCGAAACGTTTACCTGTTTGTTACAGAATAAGAGGAGAGGCTTTTCCACAAAATTGGTATATTTTTACATCACAAATTCTTCAGACTAAATAACTTAAAAATGGTTCCTCTAGAGAATCATCTCTCAACCTCTGCACTATTAACATTTGGATATTTCTTTTTTGTGGGGCCCCTGTCCTGTACATTGTAGGATGTTTAGCAGCATCCCTGGCCTCTGCCCACTAAATGCCATTGGCACTTCCCCACTCCAATTGTGACAACCAAAAATATCTTCATACATTGCGGTTGCCCAGAGGGCTGGTGGTGCATAATTGCCCCTGTTGAAATCACTGCTCCAGTGGTAGTGTTAGAATGTGGGCTCTTTTTAAGATCCACTTTTATATTATTCCTCTACTGCTTATTACCTTTCTTTTTATCAGCCAACATTTATTATGTGCTTACTATATGGAGATGAATATCAATACTATATTATGAAGGAGTTTAATTATAACACCAAAGTTTGAAATATCAGGGCTACATAGCAGACTTTGAAAGGATTGCCTATTAGCTCAGCACTCTCCCTGCATACCTACTCCGGCAACCTGCTGTTAGCTTTAAGGGTAGTGGTTGGAATTCATAAAAGCATTTCTTGTAAAGGCTGCCAGGAAGCCCTGGTTGTGAGTTCTAGATGAGGGCTGGGGCTTGTGCTTCCAGAATCCAGTATCATGGTGCTGGCCCTTCAACTACCCAGGCAAAGAAATTAATCCTATAGCTGATGGAGGATGAAGAGCAATTTCACTGGTTAATGACCATATTAACTTCTTAGTAGCTTCTTCTAAATATATGTGGCACCCGACCAAGGGGGCAGGTTCATTTTTCATCTTCAGTGTTTTTCAGAGTATAAGCGGATCTTGATTGTTGCAAAGAGGAAGTAAGGCTTCAACCTGAAGTAACCTAAAAGTGTAAAGAACTAAGTGTCCCTGTGTGGGGAAGAGAATAACTTCTAGCGAATCAAGTTAGCATCTGTTAGCAAAAGTGGGTCATGAATGATAGGAAATCAGTTTAATTATAATGTCAAGTTTTGAAATATCTGATCCACCTGGCAGACTCTGAAATGATTTCCTAGCTGTTAGCTCAGCAAGCCCTCCCTATACACCTACTCCCCACCCCCTGCCAAAACTTGCTGTTAGCCTTTGAGGTAGTCATTGAAATGTGTTAGATCTCTTATGACATCTAATATTTGTGCTTGTTACATTTGCTATAAATGTCAGTTTTAGGGAGAATAGCTTTGAATTTGCCCCAATGCCATCTTTTCCACAACTCTTTTAAATCCTTATTCTTCACTGGGTCAGGTGCAGAATGGTGCTGTTTGCTGATTGGGGTGGAGTGTGTCCTGTGAGCATCCTTGCTGGGATGCTTTGGGGTCCAAGGCCATGATTCAGACACTTAAGCCTGTGTCAGTCCCTATCCCTGGGTCCTGGCAGGCTCTGTGTCCCATTCCAGCTGAGCCTTTGCTGGAGTAATTGCCCACATGGAGGCTTCAAGCCAAACAATTGTTTGTACTGAGATAGTCTCACTGTTTAGTCCTAATGAAATAATCTCCTTCCTGCCCCCAATGAAAGCAGCTATTTTTTTGTTTCTCCCTCCCCTTTTCAGAAAAGCCATGTCTCAGCCACCACTCTTCTAGCTTATTCATAAATGTTTTAAGCAGGGTCTTTGTGTAGAGGAAATTGACTAGAGCCAAAATATCATGGGCTAATCAGGGGACAAGGAAAATTATGAAACCCTTTTTCTTAACTTTCTATATAGGATGTTTAAACTACATTTGTGTAATTTTCTAATAAGTGATTTAAACCTCAAATCCATGTAAGAAAAATACCTATACTAGGTTTCTAAAAAGTATATTAAATTAGGCAGTTGTAACGTAAGGGAGCTCACAAAAAAGCAACGACAAAAAGAAAATAGAACAACAACAACAACGAAACAACCATAGGTGAATGTCACCAGATGGGCAACAAAGTGCTGTGGGTGGGAAAAGATTTTCACCAAAAGATGTTCCACAAATAGAATAGTCCACAAAAACAATTTGTAAAGATTTTAAGTTGATCAGGAAAGTGTAAGTGGTCCAGTTTTCCTTACTGGTCTAGACTTAGAATCCCTGAAGTATGAATTCAAGAAGAAAAATCTGGATGTGGTGACGTGGTATCCCCAAGTCTGTCCTGCTTCTCTGTCTGGCTTTGGGTTGTTCCACCTGGATTATGGGTGCTTTCTGCTCACTGATGCTACCTCTGCTCTAAAGCTCTGGCTCATAGATGGACACAAATCACTTCCTTTAATTCTTTCCCCTTTGACCCTATTGAGATCATTAAGAACTTTGAGTACAGAGGAGGAACAAAAAAAGGAAGTTTCATATATCACAAAATATAAACTAAAAAATAGGCATCCTTTCAAGATTTAGGTTGCTGATTCTGCCTTAGCTTGTTCCCAGTCCCTGTTCTATTTTATAATCCTGAGGTCTCTCTGCCCTAGCTTTTTAGGGCCCATGTAGCTTCTTAGTCTTCTTGCTTGATTTCTTTTTTCTCCGTACCATGCTCTCCTTCATGTAAAGGTGCCATATAACGACCCAGCATCTAGAACTTACTCCCTAGTGATCTAGACGTATAGAGGTAAAAGCCAAACCCAGCTTCTTATCCTGCTGCCCACTTAGGGCTCTTTACTCATTTCTTGGATAGGAAATCCCAGGGTTATTGGCCTGAGACCTCATCCTCCTGGGTCTCTTCATGGTAACACTTATTTAACAATTGAATACATACCAGAACTGTATCCAAACTATTATTTTAAGGGAAAACTTTAGACTGCATAAATTTTAGAAATGGGTAAATAGCAAAGCATATTCTAAAAATAACAGAGGTTAAAAAGAAATTAAAGTTCAAGAAACAAATAGTTGCAAAATGTCAATTCCCCTAAATTAATCTCCAAATTTAGGGCAAAACTAATAGAAATATTACGAAGTTTAGCTGGGGGTGTTGTCATTTAGTTTTTGTTTTGTGTTGTTTTTAAAATCAATCAAAATATATTGAGGTCAATTTTAAGTTACTTTTACAGTAATAGCTAATTGTTTCACAATATGCAGCTCATTGCCCTAATAACAGTTCATTGCATATACAAATGGTCTTTACTGTTTCACATAACTCCACCTGGTCATATCAAACTTCATTTAGTGTCTTAAATAATGGTGGATCTTTTACTTAAATCAGAGTACAATACACTATCCAATTCTAAATGTCCAATGAAATAGAAATCATGTATTCATAAGAATTATATTAAACACTACCTTAGGAATTATAATAAGAGCAAATGTAGCGTCAGTTAAACTAAGAAGAGATCAAATTACTTTTAAAGAGAGAAAATGCAGGCAAACATCCTGCTGTGGTTGTAGATGTTCAGGGGTCAGCTGCTTTGAAAGTGGAATCAAACCTGAATGTGACCCTGGATCCCTCAGCCCTCACAGCTTAGTCCCTCCCTCTTCCCTGGGAACCTGAAGATCAAGGGGATGCCCTGACCCTCTCCAGCCTCTGCTTATTCAACAGTAGGGGCAAAAGAGCCACTTGGGGAAAGCTGGAATTTAAACTCTACACTAGCCAATTTTTGTCTGTTGTGACCATTTTCTTTTCTTAGCTCATTGAGCTTTCTCTTAGTCGAAAGAAATGCCAACCAACTTTCTTTTCTCATGGGACATAATCCGGCTCTGATAGAAGGAAGTGATTCTTTCCAATTCTTTCTACAGATCTTTGGCAGTTTTTCTAAAGGAGTCACACTTCTGCTAT
Source organism: Cabassous unicinctus (assembly GCA_029593785.1). Classification (NCBI taxonomy): domain Eukaryota; kingdom Metazoa; phylum Chordata; class Mammalia; order Cingulata; family Chlamyphoridae; genus Cabassous; species Cabassous unicinctus. The sequence continues at coordinate 4,052 of JAQZBX010084928.1, read as the reverse complement.
ATACTACTGATGTTTTCATATACTTTGGGAAGTTCCTTCTTTATTTCTAAGCAGTAAATTCCCCCTCCTTGATTAATTTTCTGCAGAGTTTCATTACATGTTCTTATTGTAATTTAGTCAGTATTTGAAGTTTCAGCTGAAGCTTTTGAATCTCACTTTAAAGCTGTGAATTTTCAGGCTGCAAAAATGCTCGCTCAGTTTGGAGATTTTTCATTTGACCATAAGCTCTTCTTTCATTTGACTTTCTTCACAGGATTTTTCAGATATTCCTGATTTTCTTCTTCAAGTCTTTCTAAGAGAACATTTAAGTTAATAGCATTAACAGGAGTCTTCAAAGTGACTTCTGGCTGATAGTCTAGGTGTCTCCATTTTCTGATTCACATTTTGTCTAATTCCAAACTGCCCACATCCATGTAATCGTCTCTAAAGAGAGTATGTAATCTTCTCTAAAGAGAGTATTTATCATCTCCAGCACAGTTTCACTCATAGATTTTTAGTTGGCTTTTTAAAATCATTTACAGTCCAGTTCATTTGTAAGTTCGAATTTTCAAGAATTTTTTTTCTCTTCCTTCAGTTCCCCCACTCTTTGCTTCCATCCCACAGCTTCTTGGGAAAGCAGTTTTAGGCTTTCCTAAAGATGTGTTTTCAACCACATTATCCATTTTTACCCTTTGAAGTTGTTCTACATTCTTCTGAGAGTCACTTGGGATTGGAGGGATTTTGCTGCATCTTTGAGTGAGCATGTTTGTCCTTGAAGGCCAGCCATCATCATTCTATGTGAAAGTTTAGGGGGCTCGCTTTTCTATTTTTCTTCAGGAAGGTCTGCTGTGTCCTAAAGTGAAGAGGTGGACCTCTTCTGATTTTTATTCAGTGTTGCCATACTCAATGTTTGTAACGTCGAAGGATCAGCCTCCACTGGAGGTGACGCAAAGGCTTCTTTAGCTTGTATAATCAGTCTAATAGTCTCACTGGCTTCACAGTATTCTTCCATCCAGACAGAAAATCTTTGGCTAGCTCTTTTTTCCTCCTTAAAGTGTGTCAGCTCTTTACTATAAAAACAATCCTAGCAGCACATACCAGAATCTCTGGGGAAAAACCCAAGAGACTTAGAACTTGTTACAGACTCTCAGACCACACCACCAGAGAGAGCACCACTACACAGCTGCTCCAGGACCACCTGGAAAGACATTTTTGTGGCAGTCACAAAGTCCTCCAGGGCTCCAAAGGGCACCACAGCTCTGTCTCTGATTGTTAATATCCTATGGGCTGCAACTGACCAATTGGAACCCTGTAGAGTGTTCCACTTCTGACCCAAGCAAGTGCCTGGTAACCAGAACGGACCATCAGTGGGGCTGGGGGAGACAGGACAGCCAGGTTCTATAAAAACAGTGCTCTCTTAATTTTTGCTCTGCTCACTGCACAAATAGAAAGTGATATTATTTGTGCATTGCATTTAGGAAAGTGGAAAGGGCTGATTGCAGCCAGAGACCAGCCTGGAACTTGGGCCCCTACTGGCCCTACAGCAAAACTAGGAGGATCAAAGCAGTCCCATGTCATAATCCCTTCTCTGCACGTGAGCATGTCAGAACATAAATGGTGGAACATGCGGCACTAGAAGACTCGTGTGCCTACGTTCCTGGATGAGGCTCATTCTCCTGATTTAAAGTTTCCTTCTGCAGCATTGAAGCCTGATCCTGCCTGCCATGGTGACAGGGATAGCCCTCATGAAAGCTCTTTCTTTTGTGCTTGGACAGTGCAAGCAAGAAGGAGCCGAGGTCTGGAAGGCTTACCAAAGGTATAAGCTTAAGAAACCTGGATTGCAATCGCAAAAACTCAGGAGAAATCAATAGCAACTGGCAGTGTCTTAAAATTTCATGGATTTTTAGTGAAGTTAGTTTGTCCCTTGTTCAGCCTGAGGGTTCCTGAATGGGGCAGACTCTCCTCCAGTGGCAGCTCAGTGACCCAGGCCTTGCATCCTATGGCCCTACCATCTTCAGCACGTGGCTCCCGAGGTTGCCCTGGTCTTCACAATTGTGGCTTCTGCTGTGGAGGGAGAAGATCTTTCTTCTAGCTGAATTTGCCACCTTTTATTTCTTTACACATTTCACTCTCCTAGTATCTCTCTGGCAGATTCAGACTCAGAGCCTTCTTATCTATCACCTGGGACTCTATCATGAATGACTCGTCCCCAGGACCTTTACCTGCAAGGCAAATGAAAGAATCACCAGCAGAGGCAGTTCTGAGGGGTGTGAGGGCTCAGGCCACAGGTCCCTCTATAGATGTGGAGAATAGAGGCTCCTACCTGTCTTGGTGTTAAGGGGAGGAGGTGGCAAATTCCCCACTAAGTGAGAATTGTTTTTTTTTGTTTATAATTCATTTATTTATTTTAAAAGGAAATGGCTATTTAAACATTTATGACCTCTTTCTGAAAGAATTAAGACATTGTGGTAGGGGAATAGGGAGAGGGAAGTTGGAGAGGATTTTATTTAGTACTCTAAGTTGCAAGTGACAGAAATACAAATGGAAGTAGCTTAAGCAAAATTGGGGATTTCAGGTAAGGTTATTGAGGTAGCCCACAGGATGGCAGAGCTGCAGCAGTCAGGGCACCCCTCCTGAAACCTTGGGTCCCTCTGTCTGGGTCCCATCCCTGTGCCAGAAAAAGGCCTTTGGGTATCTGTGGGTAAGTTTCTCCTGGCGGCAGAACATGGCAGCTGGCATCTGTTCACAGTTTTAAGAGGAAGTGATGTCATTACTGGTATATGGAAGTGAGAAGAGGAGTAATAAGAATTTATTCTGGAAAGGTCCAGATCATGGAAGAATTTAAGCCACAGTTTAAAAATTTGAAATTCAGTTGATGTTGGAGAGGCCAGTTACATGTTTTGAGTGGGGCAGTGACATCAGCAGAGCATACCTTGGCAGAAAGTCCTTTCCAGAGCCTACAAAAAGTCCAAACTAGGACCCCATCCTTTCCCTCCTGAAGTCTTCTGGGGAGTAGAGTTGAGTAATAATGATACAGGTTGGTTGATTTGATAATTCTTTGTTCTCAGAAACATCACCTAAGTACATACTAGTTAGCATTCACTGCTGGGATAGACAAAAAGGAAGCATTATAGACTGACCTGGAGTATATCCTTATCCACTAATAATAAACTAGGGAAATAGTATTAGTGATGAGCTAAATTTACAGCAAGTTAATTGTCCTTCTTTCAGTAATTTCAGAGTAGTTTAATGAATTTTAGAGGTAGAGTTACTATCTTTTATAAGTGGAGTAGATTTTAGAGATAATCTAATCCAGGTAAGGAAATTGACTCAGAGAAGTGAATTGACTTGCCTAAAATCACACAGCTATTAGTGGTACATTTTAGATAATCCATATCTTTAGCTTTCTGGATTGCAGGGGCCAGGCAAATGACATGAGATATGTAAAAGCATGTTACTGGACTAGTTCAGAGCAAGTTTTGGTTTTCCTAGGACTTAAAGGAAATTGACAGCAATAATTAGAGGAGGTGAGCAAAGCTGCAGCACCCAACTGTGGACACATGCCCTGTTTTATCCTCTGACCCTTTGGCTGTTTTACTGCTGTGGACTCTTATTCCTTTCTGTAGACTCTTTTTCAGCTGTATTTAATTTTGTGGTCCTTCCTTGTCCAGGACTGAGCAAAGCCAAGGAAGATCTATTGAATGTTAACATTGCTAACAATAGAAAAAGATGAAGAATGTCTCCTTTTCTTCCACTAGACCCCAGTCTGCTTGCTTGTTGATTTCCAAGTGTTACAGGCTTAATGTCTTTAGAGAAAAAACATTTTAAGTTAACTTCTGAAATGGGTATACATAATGATTGATTAATCCTTTCACCAGTGAGTGTGTAGCAGGGTTCTACTCCACTAACCTCCTGTCCTAGTTTCTCAGATGCTAAAACAAATGCCATACAGTGGGTTAGCTTAAACAATGGGAATTTATTGCCTCAGTGTTTTGAGGCTAGGAGAAGTCCAAAACCCAGGTGTCAGTTATGATGCTTCATGACTCCCTACTCCACCCACCCCCATCCCCACC
>JAQZBX010084927.1:0-13193 GCA_029593785.1 Cabassous unicinctus | reverse complement strand
CCCCCCGCAATGTCCACTCAGTGACGAAATGCCAGCACAGGAGCCTGCGAAGCTCACCAGTGGTCCAATTTCACTATAACCATGGTTAGGGATAGACTCTGCTCAGAAATGCGCTTCCTGAAAAAGTCACGGAACCCTTCAGGAACGTCTCTAGATTTGCTGATTTACCAAAAAACAAAAATTAAATTGAAAAAAACAAACAGCTGTTTCTAGTCTTTTAATGCCAAATCTCAGACAAAACCATTAAAGACATCTTTCTGAAATTAAACTGCTTAAAGGCTTTTTCACTTCAGCCAGCCAGCTGGAAATCGAGACGCCTTTCCCTGCTTTCACTGGGCACCTCTTACTGAAAACCCAGTCCCCTCGACAAGGCCCTTGTGGGAGACTGAGCACCCACAAAGAGGCCATCGCCCTTCCTTCCTCTTTAAAGCAGGGGTATCAACCAGCACCAGTTTGCACACACCCCTCCCCGATTCTGCTTGTCACAGTTGGGAGAGGGGTGCTGCTGGACGTAGGGGTGGAGGCCAGCGTACAGCGCACAGGCCAGCCCCACGTCAGGAGTGCCCCGGCGGAAGGGCCCTGCTCCAGGTCTAGGTCTCACGGGCTCGAGTCTAACCACGGGCGGGTTAAGACAGGCAGGCTCGCGCCAGGCAGCGCCACCTCAGGACACTCTGGCACGGGCCCTGGGGAGGGGAGGCGCGCAGTCCTGGGCTGCCAGCAGCTGAAATTCTGAAACCCTGTAATGCATGCACCCCGCTGTTCACGGGGAATGGCTGACTCCTCTTACTATCTAAATTTTAAATTATTTCATATGCCTCCAAGAAGTTGTCTGACTTGGAGAATCTCATGCATTAAATTCAAGTCATAATTTCCTACTGTGAAGTTAGAGAGGCGTGCAGTTTTTCTTGAGACAGCAGTTTATCCCCTCCCTTGAAACAGCTGTTGTACAAATAAATGTCTAGAGGCCATGGCTGGAAACCAGCCCCAGCCCGCCGGAACCCGGGTGCGGGGATTCTGTGCACGGGGCTCCCCTCTGCCCACCGCTGTGGGACCACCAGAGACGCCAGAGGAAGGCTGTCCACTGGGTTCCAACTTCCCTTTCATCCCTGTGCTTTCCTTTGCCCTGTTTTCCAAATAATCCAACGTCTAGGTTAGCGCACTCTTGTTTTTAATACAGAAAGTTGGGGAATTCAGTTTATAGCCTGAAAAGCAACCACAATTTGGCCCCACTCTGCATAGATCTGTATAAAGGTATCAACTTTTCTATCCCCCTGAGCTCTAGAGAGCACAACCCAGCACTCAGGAGCCCAGATTCACACAGCTGGGACCGCATTCCTCCACGCTGCAGTTTTACATTCTAGGATACCTGGCTTTTAGCACTTAAAATAATTTGCACTAATGAAGGATGTTGTTAATGTGGGAAAATGTGGGAGGTGTGGGAAGCCAGGCATATGGGAACCCCCTATATTTTTGTGTAACATTTATATAATCTAAATACCTTTTTAAAAAAAAATAAAAATAAAAAATATATTAAAATAATAATAATAATAGTTTGCACAGTCACAGCTCAGTACGGAAGGTGAACGCTCTCTGAACAGAAGTGAAGATCAAAACCTCGTCCTTTGGGACCTGCCAGCCACAGCCCAGCGGCCTTGCCAGTAGCTCCTGCAGCACAGAGATTCGCCAACGACCAAGTGTCCCGATGTCTGGGGCGAGAACCACCCCAGCCAGACACCTCCAGGGCGGGCGCAGGAACACGCCTCCCTCCAGGGCGAGTCAGAGAGGGTGAGGCCCAAGGAGAGGAGCCCTGACTGCAGGGCCCAGCTCTGTCCTCCATCACTGCTAGCCTAGCTTTGTTTCCTAGCCAGGAAACAAGTCCAGATAGTTCCAGAAGGCAACGTTCCCTACTGTGGAAATGAGGGCGGCACGCCCGAGGGCTCTTCACTCAGCTTGCTACAGCGAGGGGATCAGCCACCACACCTGTGTTTGGCAGCCTCGGGGCAGGCAGAGGAGGAGGAAAGCTTTAGACTGGAAAAGGGAAGAGCCAGGTGAGCCTGATGGCAGGCCGTGGGCCGGGGACGCTGGAGGTGCGCTGGCTAGAAGCAGGAAGTCCTATGCCACTGGCCAGGGGGGCACATCTGACCTTGTCTGGCTGAAAACTGAGGAAGCTAATTCAGGAAGCGGCCAGCTATGGATCAAGTCCCAGTTATTTGGGGTCTACTGCTGCAGGGCCTGTGGCGTGGCCTCCAGGGCCGTCTGCTGGACCGGTCCGGTCACTGCTGATGGTGAGTGGTCAAGTTACCTGGTCACTGCCGCCTCATACTTCAGTCCCTCGCTCTAGAAAAGCAGGGTAATAAACACATCCTTGGGGCTGTTTGTTGGGAGGGTAAAACACGATCAAGTACGTGAAGCACAACCAGGCACCCGGGAGGGGAGCTGGGGCTTGCTCCCTCCTTGCCCTGGCTGGAGGGGTAAGCCTGGCTCCAGGGGGGTGATGAGGCCCCCACCTGATGACCTGGGCAGGGCAAAGGGGAGAGGAAGGGAGTGGATGGAAAACAGTTGCTATTTCTTACCAGATACTTCTGCCCGGCAGGGGCTCGTTGGGCCTTTGTGTGTCCGCCCAGCTGCATCTCTGACAGTGAGTGGCCCCAGGCTGCAGAATGGCTCAGTTCAGCCTAAGTCATGGTCTGTTCAATTTACACTGCAACATCACAACCTTAAGTTATCTACCAAGAATTTAAACGCAAAGCGAAACAAATTAAAAGAACCCGAGGCAACACGCTTATCATTTGGTCATTCGGGAGCCCTGAGCACTGGAAAATAAGCACAGTAAGAGGTGAGCACGGGCCAGCCAGCTCTCTCCCGACATGGCGGTGCACCCCTCTCCCAGTCCACCCTGAGCCTTCTCCCTTCCCAACAAGGGATCCTGGAAACAGGAGGGAGGCCGCCACAGCTTTTATTAACGTGCATTTTGGTCATTTTCTCTTCGTTGCAACAGATCAAAAGGAAACTTAGGGCGACCTTGCCTTTTCTTCCTTGACCTTGCCTTTCATTCCATCGCAGGCTCTCTAACCCTGTAGGGGAGGGATTCTGAAAGCACAGCACAGCTCCCAGAGGACACCCTGGGCTCAGGATTCATGCTGGGCTTCTGCTTATGTCTGGGGCTTTTTAAAAACCCCAGGGGTCCCTCGCTGGTGACGGGCCAAGGTTCCAGACCACAGGTCCCTCACGAGAAAATCTGCCCCATCGTAGGACATTTATAGCCACCTGCACACGAGTACTCTGAACCGAGAACTGGTTCTCAAACTTGGCTGCACTTGGGAATCGAGCTTTAAAAGTTCGATTTAAAAGGTGCCCGGGTCCCACCTCTAGAAACCGAGTGTGGAACCAGGGCTGGGACCACTGCAAAGAAGCCACAACCCCCCTCCCCAATACTGCAGAAGCGACAGGCCTTCTGCCCTGTGTCTTCACAACACTTAACGAAGGAGCTACGCGATTTCTCCATATGACACTTCTCACAAGGCACCTGGCACGTTGCGCTGGGAGGGCCTCTCCATGATCAGGCGTGATTCAAATCCTCCCTGCGCAGCCAGCTCACCCCACCCAACACATTCTCCTGGTTCTTTTATTTGTTCCTCACTCTCTCGGTTTTCACAAAATAAACTCAAAAAGAAAACAGTAAGAAATAACCATTCTAAACCCACCTTCATGGCAACAGACACACACAAAAATGCCCTAGTAAACTGTCAGTGCTAAACGACCAGTTGCTCACAAATGCAGACTTCCTTCTTGGAGGGGGACTGCAGCGTGTGCACGGGGCCTCAGAGGAAGGGGAAGAGGAAGATGAGGCGCTCCTCACCTGGGTGCTCTAGCTGATCCTCAGGTAGGAGGGCGACCTAGAAGGAAGGCTGGGCAGGCAGGGTCAGCCTGGCACTGGGTCTGCGTTTGCCCTTCCTGCATTGAACAAATCCTCGGGCGCATCTGGATACAGCTGTGCCGCCACATTGCTCTTCCCTACAGCCTCTCACCTCACCTTCCACACTGGCTCCACAAAGCAGAGACTGGGAGTGCTGCTTTACAGACGGAGTGAACGGCTCAGCCAAAGCCGCCCAGCTCCTGCAGGGCAGGAAGGAGACAGTACCCAGGGCCGTCAGACACGCCTTGGGAAGGGCAGCCGGCCGGCCGCGCTGACTCACACACACATGCTCCAAGGAGGTCAGCGCAGACGGCGTTACGTGAGGGGCTGGAGCTCTCCCAGGTGAAGGAACGCCACGGCGAGTCCTGGCTCAGGGAGAACAACAGGTGCAGTCGTGAAACTCGCTAACTTTACGGGGGCTTGCCAAGTACTGGCCCAGGGTCGCCAGCCGGGGGCCTCTCAGTTAGTTCTCATCACAACCCCAGGAGGCAGTTACCATGGTTACCAAGGCGGGTTGACGTCCCTGCTTAAAACTGCAATCACCCCGGGCCCGTGCGCATCTCGTGCTCTGCTCTACTTCCCATAGCACTTATGTCCTAACACGCTGCACTATGTACTTACGCATCACGTATATTGTCTGCCTTTGCCCTCCATGAAGGCCAGGATTTTTGTCTTTTTTCCCCTCACTGCTGTATTCCAAGTGCCTAGAACAGTCATCGGTCCAGTGAGTGCTTACTAAATGCTTGTGGGATGAATGAAACACCTTTCCAAATCTGAGAACTGAGACTCAGGGTGGCTTGTTTAAGGTCACCTGGCTGTCAAGAGGCACAATTAGCACACAAACTCGGGTCTGAGTGAGGCTGATTATATAAAGAGAGCCCGGGGACCCCTCAGAGCCCCAAACTCCACGCCCGACTTCTCTGGCAATGCTTCTTGAGTTTCCTCTTGATCTTCTGAAATCTGAAATCCCCACCGAGATGGTCTACCCAGATAGCCCAAGCCGCTGGGTCATCACATTCGACCCAATACAAGAGAAAGCCCCCTGCCCTGCTCCCACCCAATCAGCAGGAGTCAAGCCAACTTCCTCTTTATGTCTATAAAAAGGACTTGCCACCCTTAGCAGTTCGAGCTGCTTCAGTTTCTGCAAGTGATCCAGCTTCTTTGCTACAGCAAAACTTTTGGTGTCCAAATAAAATACAGTGACCTGCAAATGTGAAACCGATTTGTCTTTCCACACACGGCAAATGATTCCTTCCTCTAAACGTCACCCCCAACTTTTGCTTTCTAAGACTTTCATGCCGGGTTTGCTCAAAGCAGAGAGAGCCAAATGAATCAAATACTTACTACAAACAGTGAAAGACTTATAAACTGGTGTTACTAGTGATGCCTACACAGTTGTCTTTCCATTTGAAAAGCTGTACAATTGGCACTAAAACTAGAACAAGTGAAACAGTTTAAATATATCTTTGACTTGCACAAATACGACTTATACTTTTTAATGACATGGGAACATGAGACTTGATACAAAATTGTAAATATTTTACAGTTTCAATAAAAAAAAGAAAAAAAAAAGAATATTAGACAAAAATGTCAACAAAGAAAAGGGATTGTCTCGGGGTGCCTCTGACCACAGGTAATTTTTTAAAATTATTAAAACATTTTTCCTGCACTTCACTGATTTTGTAGTGACTTGTGTTACTTTGGGGATTAGAAAGACAAATGGCCTGTGGCTTTTATAGTTCTTGAAAATGGTCTGAAGTCAAAGGGAGAGGAAAACCAGAGTTGAGTTGACAGCGGCAGGGACCAGGCTTGGCGAGACGTCTTCCAATATACCTGGCAGGCTTTCTAGAGCCACATCGAGACCTGCCCAGTGGAGTTCAGAGGACCCGGGAGACAGTGCCCGACGAACAAATGCCCTAGAGTTACCACGAGGGGCTAGCAGAACAGCCACCATCGAGACAGCTGAGCAACCTTAGTTATCGACAGAACAACTCCACGACCCAGACCCTGGAAGGAAGGCCCTGGCAGAGCCGCGGGGGCATCCCGGGGGGAGGACCCTTGGCTAAGAGGCCAGGCTGGCCTACTCCTCTTCCAGGTTGCTCTTATTGAGAGTGAAAGGGACCTGGGGGCATCTTCACCTGTGGGTAATGAACAGAGTGGGGGGTCCCAGAGTCAGGCTGCCAGGGCTCAGATCCCACCCAGGAGCTTGGCCAATCTCTAGCCCGTATTCCTCATTAGTTTTGGTTGCTTGTGGGAGGCAGCCCTAAGATGCCCCCAAACCAACCCGCCTCGTGGTGCTCATGGTCTTATGTAATCCTCTCCCCGAGTGTTGGATGGACCTAGAGACTTGCTTCTAATAAAGAGAATACAACAAAAGTGGTGGACGTCACTTTCGAGATTGGGTTACGAAGGGACTGTGGTTCCCATCTTGAGCATTCTCTTGCTCTCTCTCTTTCTCACTCTCTCTTTTGTTCTGAAGAAAGCCAGCTGCTCTGTGGCGAGGAACGTAGGGAGGTTGCAGCCAACAGCCAGCAAGGAATAAACCTTCCATCCAGCGGCCAAAACCCCCATGTTTTAGAAAGAGATTCTACCCCACTGAGACTCCAGCTGAGACCTCAGCCCCGGCCTTGACTGCAGCCTGATGAGAGGCCCTGTGTAAGAGGACCCCTCTAAGCCCACCTTGACTCTTTGTCCACAGAAAGTGAGGCAGTGTGTGCTGCTGTTCCAAGCTGTCAGGTTTTGGGGCAATTTGTTACACAGCATGTAGCCGTTGGGCAATTTGATGTAATTATGAATTCCAAAAATAGATATTGGATCATGTTTGTAAACTGGTCTGCTAATCTGGGCATGATTAAGTTATGATTACGGTGTTGACTGGGCCAGGTCAGTAGGGCATTGAGTCCCACCCCTTGGTGGGTGGAGAATAAAATACAAAAGGCATGGCAAAGAGCAGTTTTGATGTTGGAGTCTTGAGCTGGAGCCCCGGGAAGTAAGAGAGCTTGTCGTGAGGAAGGAGAGAAGGCCCTGGGATAGAGACGAGCCATTCGCCTAATAGTCTACAGCTGGTTTTGTGGAGAGAGGCAAAGCCTAGAGAGCCTCATAGTCTACAGCTGACCTTGTGGAGGAAACAGGAGCTAGGCCTTGAGAGAAACGCAGCCCTGGGAAGAGAGGAACCCAAGAAGCCTGAACCCTGGCAAACGTAGGCAGCTGTTTTGCTCCAACACGTGGCAATGGACTTTGGTGAGGGAAGAAACTTATGCTTTGTGGCCTGGTAACTGTGGACTTCTACCCCAAATAAATACCCTTTATAAAGACCAACCCATTTCTGGTATTTTGCATCAGCACCCCTTTGCTGACTAATACACAGCAATAGATAACTAATGCAGGGAAGTGAATGTGGCTCAAGCAGTTGGGTTCCCGCCTACCTCATGGGAGGTCCAGGTTCAGTTCCCAGTGCCTCCTGAGGAGAGGACGAGCAGACACAGAGAGCGGACAGCAAATGGGCACAGAGAGGACGGCAAGCGCAGACAATGAGGGGGGGAATAAATACATAAAATAAATCTTAAAAAAAAAAGATAACTAATACATTAGTAAAAGGGGCCCATAATTGGACCAAATCCTGGAATGGCTGTGAGGATTAAATGAGACAATGCAGGGAAAGTACTCGGCAGATGCCTCGCACATGGCTGAGACAAGCAGGTGATCCCTGGGGCACCAAGGGCCTCCAGGAATGGCAGGGAAAACTAGACTCCGTGCCCCTGCGCTTCTGAGCTGAGTCTTAAATACTAAGGAAGTCTTGGATTGCTGGCTGATAAAACCAACACCATACACCAGGCTGGCTGAACAACAGGAATTTTTTGGCTCACGGTTTCAGAGGCTAGGGGCCTGCCTCCTCGCAGAGTCTGTATTTTCTGGCTGGCTGGCAATCTTGGGGTACCCTGGCTTTTCCGTCACATGGTAACACACGTTGTGGCGTCTTCTCCTATCTCTCCCGGGTTCTGGTCACTTCCAGCTTCTGGCTGCTCCCAGTGGCTTCTCATCCAGGTCCAGTTTCCTTTACTTACAGAGGCTCCAGCACACTGGGTTAAGGCCCACTCTCCTTCATTAGCACACCTGGCTGGTAGCATCCTCAAAGGCCCTACTTACAGGCGGGCTCACCCCACAGGACCAGGGGCTGTGAACAGGCCTTTGGTGGGGGCCAGGATTCAAGCCCCAACAACCCCTTCCTCCTTTAGGACCCAACACAGACCGCTTGGCCCTGTATATATTAAAGAATTTGGCTTACAAAAAGAGGCCTGGCCTTTGTCCTGCTAAATCTTTGGAATTTTCCCTGATAGGAGTGTCTTTTGTTACTCTGGGTGGGCACCAGACCACACCTGATAGTTTATGCTATCAGAGATGACAAGGTAGGGTCAGCCACACTGGTAGTGGTGGGGGGCATGGGGAGGGGCACACCAGAATGATCAATTATGTGATTAGGGGGCTGGGGCTTTGAGCCAGGTCATATCCGCCTAGCCTCCTGACCTCAAGGGAGGGAAGGGAGGCTGCAGATTGGCTCAAACATGTGGGCATTGATTTAATCAATGGTGCCTGCACAATGGGACTCCCACAGAAGTTCTGGACATTTGAAGCTTGGAGGGCTTCCATGATGGACAATACTCACTGATATGCCAGGGGGGTGAAGCGGCAAAGCGTTCCGACTGTAAGAGAGAACACGCACGCTTGCCTTCAAGACCTTCCCAGACCTCACCCTATGCATCTCTTCTTTTGGCTTCTTCTGATTTCCAGCCCTTTTCACTATAACAAAACTGTAATTTTAAATACAGTGCTTTCTGGAGTTCTGTGAGTTGTCCCAGCAAAACACTGAACCTGAAGGTGTGGTGGGTACCTCCGAATTTGTAGCCAGTAGGTCAGAAATAAGGGTGGCTCTGGGGACTCCTGAGCTTGCAGCTGTCTGAAGGGCAATTTTGTGGAGGATTGTCCTGTGGCTTGTGGGGAGTTAGACTCAGAAGACATGGCAGCTAGTGTTGGGAGTTATTGAAGTAATTTGTACCTTCTTGAAGTCCTCAAGTTTTGTCCACCTTCCCAGCCTGGCTATCAGGAGCAGAGTGTCAGCAGCCCGAGCTCTGCCGTGAATCTGCTGCAGAGCCTGGACACAGGGCTCAGCTCTCTGGCCTCACTTTCCCCAACTGGAAACTGGGATCAGCAGCTGTTGTGAGACTCCAGGGATCTGAAGAGAGCTAGCCTGCCCTCTCCAACACTGCCCAGCCCAATGTGGCTCACAGGAGGAGCTCAATAACTCTTATTAAAGCCACAAATAGAGCAAGTTCCACCATGCCGGAAAAGCAAATGAAAGCCTGGGGACAGAGTCCTCGCTAAAGCATCTAGACATAAGAAACCTTCTGAAAAAGCATAGTGCCTTTGTTCTTGGAACAGCCTGGCTTCTTGGTATTAAACATTGCCATGTGGGGTTCAGATGAGAAACGCCACCCAATCCTCACCGCACAAAGTGCTCTAAGAAACCTGGGTGCAGAGGCTCCTAACCTCCAGACCTCCAGACCTCCAGACCTCCAGACCTCCAGAGGCAAGAGAAGAAGAGCCACAGGCACCTCCATCGGCAGCTTCCACAGCAAAGAAAACAAACACGGCTTTTCAGAGGGAGGCCCACTTGAGATCACTCTCCCACCCAGGATACTGCTCCCCCAGCATTCCAAGCGTCCCGCACTTAGTCGGCCAGTTAGAGAACACCCTCTAGGGTCCACCACCCAGTCCTTATCCTGAGAGGCTCTCCAACTGGCCAGTGTAAAGGAGAAACGGTGGTGCTGAGGAGAGAAAGAAGGGATTTTCCACCCAGCGCAAGGCTCCGTTTGTTCCTTCACTCATTCACTCTCGAAATCATTCGACAGACATTCATTACGTATCAGCCACGAGTCAGCGCTGGGCTAGGTGGCACAGCCACCCTCTCCCTCCACTACCAGAACTGAGGCCATCCTACAGCAGGCCTTTCAACAGTCTGTCCTCTCTTAAGCAAAATCTCTGAATTTTCATTCCCACCCCACGTCCCATTCCCTCCCATTTGTCATTCCCCATTTGGGAAAAGACCCACCCACAGCCCCAGGCCCTGGGCCCTCTCCAGGCCCTGCTTTATTCCATCTCATTTGCATCTTCCTGGGCAATGCCCTGTCAGCTACAAGCCCAGTCAGGGGTCCCCTTCCCAGCCCAGAGGAACTACCCCCTTCCCCCAGGCCACCTCCCTTCCTGAACTGTTCCCCCCTAAGCCTCCCACTGCCCAGGTGTCCTTGGCCTCCAGGCCGCCTGCTCCAGCCATCTGCTCAACCCCATCTCCACCAAGGTTCTGCCTCCGGCCTCCTGCACCTTCGCTGATCTCATCCCCTTAGCAGGATTGAGGGAACAGGTGTTAATACCAGGGCAATTACTTAATCTTGAACCTAAAATTCGTCTAAGCAGTCATTTTTATGCAATTATGTTCCTTCGTCTCAAGACTAACTTCAGGCTGAAAATGAGCATTTAATGAAAATTGCAAATGACAAACGTCAGACACTGTGCTGCTACAGAGCATGCATTTTTTCTTAAAGGTCTTGCTTTTCAAATCGATGGCCACAGCTAAATTCTCAAGTCATTTTAAAGACACATGTTCTCGTGCCCCTGAAGCCAATTTAGAGACTGCAAATTAAGGGACGGGGAATCATGGGCTGCGCGGTTTAAAGGGGCCGCACGCTGTCTGTCTGAAAACAGCTTCATCAGCAAGCTCCTCTTTGTTTTTTCTTGACCAATTCTTTCTGAGCATTGTCATTTTTACAGTAACTTGAAAGCTGTTTCCTGCTACAAACTGTACAAAATTCTGGGAACTAGTTATAATCAAACAAGAAGCAACAAATTGCTGGATTTTTTGGTAATTGTTGTTTGCCAGCTGACAAGAATTTCACCACGGCAGACTAACAATACAGACAGCTTTTCTAAGATGTCTGGGTAACAGGAAACCCTCCATTAAACTCCAGATGAGATTAATGTGTTTGAGCTGCAATTTATAGGTCTAGCTGGACAGATGCCAGTATTTCAGCTGCCCAAGCCTAACCTACTCTCTACAATTGTTCCATTTTTCTAGAAGGAAAGGTATTTAATTTTATCTGCAACATACTTGAGAATTTCAAGGCCACCAGGACAGAGTCATCTGAAAGATGTTTTTTTACAATGCCAGTTCTCTAGGCTTCCTGAATAATATGAGGGCAATTTGCTAGACGTGGGTATGGAAGCAGAGGAGGACGAAATATCTGTTCATCAATTCCATGGACGCAAACAGTGACAGCGGGGCCCAAAGTGAGTAGCAGCTCTGCTGCCGGCACCCTCCACAAGCAATGAGTGGTAGGAAACGGCCACAGCTTGAAAGATTTCACATGTGACACAGACCAACACATAAGCCATAAAAGCTTAAAATATATATATATTGAAAATTATTTTGAAGATCTTTGAGTCCAATGCTTTTTAAGGGAAGAGTTGGGGGTGGGGAGGCACAGAACAGATTCTCCCAGGAGATGGGGTTTTAGTCACCACACATGCTGTCTTCTGCTTCTGGAAAGACGCAAGAGACGCACTTTTCCCTATTTTCCTGCCAAGTACAACTAAAAACTCTAGACACTATTTATAAAACAAATACTAGAAGACTGAAAAATGGAGAGAAGACCGCAGACCAGCTAGGAACCTTGTACATCCAAAGAATGGCCCAGTGGTGAGTTCTCTGGGGTTTCTTTTTGCCCGATAGATCCCAGATTGGGAGCTGATGAAGACGGCAACCCAGAAACGCCAACACGGTCTCACGTAAGTGAAGCCAAATGATTTTGACAAAGGTGCAAAAACAGTTCAACGGAGGAAGGAGAGTCCAACAAGCGATTGGAATTTGTTAGACCAGTCAGATATTCACAGGCAAAACAAAACCTCAACCTACAAACCATAGACAAAAATGAACTCAAAATGGGTAACAGATTTAAATGTAAAGTGCAAAACCATGAAACTTTAGAACAGGAGAAAGTCTTCAGGATCTAGAGCTTGGTGAAGCGTTCTTAGACATGACACTAAAAGGATGAATTTTTTTTCATAATATAAAAATATTGATGTTGGACTTCATCAAAATAAAAAACTTTTGCTCCATGAAAAACCCTGTTAAGAGAATGAAAAGACAAACTACAGCCTGGGGGAAAATATTTATAAACTACATATCTGATATAGGACTAATATCTAGAATGTATAAAGAACCCTCAATGCAAACATTTTGAAAACAATGAAAAGACGCTCAACCTCACCAGCCAAGAGGGAAATACAAATTAAGACCATGATGAGCTATCACGATACACCTGTTAAAATAGCCAAAATAAAAAACAGTCACATGGCTCTTCTGCCCCTTTTATTTGAACCTATAATTACCCGTTAAACCTGTGTCCCAGAGACTTAAATCTTCAGTCTGTTCATATGCTGGTTGAGCCCCGAATCTCAGCAGAGCTGCAGCCAACACCTACTCTCCAGTCCATCAGACTCACCCAGGACAACGAACAAAAGGATGATGACGGACAACGCCCATCCCTAAAAATCAGAGTATCTACAACTGCAATCAAGGCGGTTCCCTCCATCTGCCCCATGGGATCCAGTTGGAAGCAGAGGGGGCATCACCATCCCAAATCCAAAAGACTGAGGAATGAACAACACAAGGGGGGAATGCAACTATGGACTAAGTAGACTTATTATTCCAGCAATGGAAGACCTTGTATCGCTGACACACAGGCAGTGGCCACCAGAGGTGCCGGGGGAGGGAGAGGGAAGAACAGGCGTAACCTGGGGCGTTTTGGGGACATTGGAATCGTTCTGCATGATATTGCAATGATGGGTACAGGCCATTATACGTTGTGTCAGAACCTATAAAATTGTGCAGAGCAAAATGTAAACTCTAATGTAAACTAGAGACCATGGTTAGTGGCAATGCTTCAATATGTGCTCATCAATTGTAATAAATGGACCACACTAATGAAAGAGGTAGTTAACCGGGAAAAGTGTGGGAGGGGAAGGAGGGGGAGGTAAATGGGAATCCCCTATATTTTTGATGTAACATTTATACAATCTAAAGCTTCTTTAAAAATAAAGGAAAAAAATAAAATAAAAAGTGGAAAAAGAAAGTGACGACATCAAATGCTGGTGAGGATGCAGAGAAACTGGATCTTTTACACATTGCTGGTGGGGATGTAAAATGGTACAGCCACTCTGTAAAAAT
>JAQZBX010084926.1:0-13194 GCA_029593785.1 Cabassous unicinctus | reverse complement strand
GTCACAGATCAGGCCAAGGCAACCACCTTACAGGGAACCACACAGCCCCTTCCCTGAAGGTCCCTCTTTCTTCCTCCTGCATATTAAATTTAATATATTTATTAAATAAATATTAAATGCCCACTCCCTTTCTCCCCAGGGAATTTTAATTATTGAAAGAATTCTTATAAAACAGTGACACCTAGGGGTAGGTAGCCTCTTGTGCTATTATATTCCCCCTTAGGTATTGAAGATACCTTAACCCCTTGCTTGGAATACACATAAACCTGGATAATAGCATATATAAAATCATAGCTGGCCAACATCTGCCTTTCACCCCAACCTGGGGATTTGTGGTCTCTGCACATTTCAGCAAAAGGAGTTGTTAGCACTGGGCAGTGGTCATTGGCTGGGCATCTTGGGAATACCCCTCACCATCTGCTTTCCCCAGGCCTCCCCAGCACTTTCTCAGCCAGGGTCAGATTCCAAGCAGAGCTATATGGAAGGACAGTCATGGTCTTTGTCCTATCCCCACATAAGTCACCACCATGGACACCTTGCCTAAAATACCAATTGAATTACAGCCCTGAAAGCATCTAGGATATAGTAGGTCTCTATAAGCATGTTCAGACTTGAGGACCCTATAGGCTTCCATATATGGCCAATAGAATTTCTGTAGATATGCTATGACAATTCAGTGCAGAAAACATCAGCTTTTCAACAATGAGTGTTCAAACAATCACACATGATCCAGCCACCATCATGCTGCTGAGAACAGACACGACCAAGATCAATTGGGACACCCTAGAGAAAGACAAATGGTTGCCTATGAGACTCCACTACCACAAGGAAAGTCAAACATGTCTCTGAAAGGGAGTCCAAACTGGAAACTGAAATTGAAAATTTTACTTGATAAAACTTAAGGAACACCAAATGACATAAACAATAAAAACTGATGAAATTAATTTGATTAAAAGTAAAGACATATGTTCTGAGAAAGACACTGTTAGAAAGAAAATACAAGCCACAGATTTACAGGATCTATATGTAAATCTCATATATAATTAAGAGCTGGTATCCGGGATATAAGAACACTTAAAACTCAGCATTAAGAATGCAAACATTGCAATTAAAAAATGGCTAAATGATCTTAATACTACCCCATTAAAAGATATATGGGCAAGAAATAATATAAGAAAAACTCAATACATGAGTCATGAGGGAAATGCAAATTAGAACATAATGAGATACCACTACACACGAGTTTGACCAAAAAAAATGGGAATACCAAATAGTGGCATGAATGCAGAACAACAGGAACTCATATTTATTACTCATGTGAATGCAAAAAAAATAATACAGCCACTTGGGAAGATAATGCCAGTTTCTTAAAAAGTAAATCATACACTTAACAAATGGTTCTTTAACCCCACTTGTATATATTTACTAAAGTGAACAGAAATTATTTCCACATAAAATCTTGTACATAAATATTTAAGCAGATTTGTTCTTGGTCACAAAAATTGGAAAACATAAAAATGTTCATCAACAGGTGGAAAAAAGATCTGAGTGAGCAGAAAGGGCAGACTGGTTGGTAAGAGTAAGTGACCCCTTTCATCTCAGAAAAAAAGGGAAAGAGAGAGGTAATTGACTAGTAACACTAAAGAATCCAAGCCCCTCCTCTATTTACATACAAAAGAAGAGACAAACCTCTCTTGAGCTGGCTGATATCCAAGGCAGATGCCCTCAGTCAAATAATCCATAAAGCTAGGTTTTTACTTAAAAAGATGGAGATGATGCAATGGAGAGAGCATTTCTCTGAGCAATGCCATAGAAGACACACTGAGTACCTCTCCTGCCCTGGGCAGTCCTCTTTGACACAGTCATGGAATTTTTTTATTGGGAAACCCTCTTCCCAAGTTACCAGGCAGCCTGGCTCAACCAAGACCCTACTACCAGCAATGCTTGCCCAGGTGAGATATCAGCAGGATGAGAGAGGGTCTCAAATCAGTCACAGATGAGGCCCTGCAAGCCACCCTACAGGGGCCCACACAGCCCCTTTCCTGAAGGGTCCCTGCCTCCTCTTGCATTAAAAGCCCAGTTTCCACCCCTCTGGGAATTGTGACTATAGGAACAATTCTTATCCAACAATGACACCTTGTGGTGGTCTCTTTTGCTCTTACATTCCACACCACAGTTACTGATGCTTTAACACCTTGCCTGGAATAAACAAAACCCCTGACAACTGTATACACAAAATCACAGATGGTCCCCATCTGCCCTTCCCCATGATCAGGGATCAGTGGTGTCTGCATCTTCAGGTCAAAGGGGTCATCAGCCCCAGTTAGTGGCCATTGACCAGCCAAACTGGGGTTTTCCCTTGCCATCCTCCTTCCACAGCCTCCCCAGGACTTTCTCGCCAGAGTCAGGTCCCAAAACAGAGATATAAGGAAGGGCAATCCCAGGATAAAAGTCTCACCCCAAAATTTTTCCCCACTATGGACATTTTGCCTAAAATACTCATTGAATTTCAGCCCTGATATTGTCTGCTTTTAGTAGGTCTTTGTAAGCTTGTTCAGTCAAGGTTGTAGTGGATTGCCACTTTTGCAGAAGGGAATTAGTCAGTGATGAAACGGCAAATGAAAGTAGGTGCCCAGATGTCCTGGGAAAGTCACACACCTGAGGAGGTAGGTTCCTTCACTGTGGCATTCAGCTTGGGAACTACTCACCTGTAGAGACCAGGCCTTGCTTGGTTATTCCACAGGAAGCTTCTGAGTACAGATGGAAGGATGTCAGGCAGTTTAGCCCTGGTTCCTGAGGTGGCCCTAACCAAGTTCTGTTAGTTATCAGTGAATGATTTCCTATAGATGATTTCAGGCTTGGTTTATCACTTAAGATGCAACCCCTAGACTTTGCTCCTAAACCCACTTGCAGATTTTAATCACTTCTTTCAAATGCAGACATTCTGAAAACTAGAAGCTTCAGTGTAGATGAAGCTGGACATAGCCACAGTCTCCTCTCCAATCAAAGCCTTCTTCCAACTACCCCACCCCCAGGTGGCAGGTTAAAAATTGCAGGGCCTCTGAGAAACTCCCCAGTCTGGGGCATTCCCATTTCTCACTTTACTTAGCCCCATTTCAGAATCACTGGCATGGAGGCAGACATTTAGCTTCTAGCCAGATGAAAGTTCTAGATCTCTGTGGGCATCTTCTGGATGGATATGGTAGAGGGTTGAAGTGCAGGAGAGAGGGAGTGCTCTGAGAGGACAGGCCCTCCACAGAGGGAGCCAAGCAGCTAGGGGAAAGAGGTTCACCTGGAGAAGTGGACAAGGGTTATGTCACAGATGGTCTGATCATGATGTCCCTGGTGCCACAGTTGGAGACTGGCCCCAGGTGCCAGAGGTGGAATAAAATGTGAAAAGAGGGTTGTGGGTACAGCAAGGATTCTCCCTGTCTCCTGCTTCTCCTTCCTGACTCCCCATCGCATGTTCCCCAGCTGGGATGTGCCCCATGTATGTATCTGGGGCCAGGACACAGATCTCTGCTCCCCTCCCACACCCACTCTCTCTACCCTTGGGGCAACTAAATAAAAAGCAGAGGAACACCAGACAAAGCCCCTTTGGGGACAGAAATGAACTACCACAATTCACATGCTCAGTGACCACAGGATACACTTTAGCAGAATGAGCAGCTGTAGGGAGTTTAAATGGAGGATTTTGTAGTTGACTCAGAAGATATGACCACTAGATGACAGTAATACACAATCTAGTCATAGGGGATTTGATGATAGCTGCTTTGTAGGCAGGGACCCCAGCAGGAAACTTCTAGAGACAACAGTGGGTAAGGAGTCCCCTGAAAGGGAAGCAGGACCAGGGGGTCCAATGCAGTTTGGGGCCTTATAAGTATCAATGCCTAGCTTATAAATTGAGCACCTATGTTGTGCCTGATTCCTGGGGTATGCAAATACTAGATGGCTAAAAAATGCTTATTGAGCTAATTTTAGGTCAATTAGATGTGTAATTATTTGAGCTTAGCTGTGCCCCCAAAGATCTCAAAATAACTTCATTTCTTCATAGGTATATTCTCAAGAGAATTTTCTGTAAAAGGTAGAGCTAGGCAAGCCAGCTTTGAGAGTTTTAAAGCTACTATGTCTGAAATGACTCCTCAGTATTACCAACTATGCTAAGCCCCTCCCACAAGTGCATTTGGCCCTGTCCCTATGTTGGATGAGGCTTTCCAATGTGGAGGGATCCTTTCCAGGGGAAGCCTTCTCTATGGGATGCATCCCCAAGGACTGGTGCACAGGGTGGCACACCATTTGGAAGGCCTTTCATTTCTTGGTAGGTAGATGTTTGCTTATTAAGAGACAATTGTAGGCCAAGTAATGCCATTTATAATGGCTTCCCAATTATTTTTAATGCCAATTGACTTTTCTAAAGTAAACTCTCTCAGGGAATCCTACACCAAGGCAATGTCCCACCTGGGTCTCTTGTGATACTTTCTGCCCTGATGTTCAAGCCATGCCCCTGCTTCCTATCTCAGACAGTTGCCTAAATAAGCCTACCTATAGGCCCTGGGGCCAGGGAGGGTGAAACTAACTGTGGATATATTTACTTATAGAAACATTCACACCAACATTGATGTGTACATTTTTATATGTCTATACATTTTTACTTAAAGGTCCATAACCAGATTCTGTACCACTCTATTGTCAGGTGCTCTGACACAAATATACCTGCTTTTATTTTCATGGAAACATGACAATTTATAACTCCTTTCCCACTCCTGTCCCTTTTATTCCCTACCCCACCCATCCCTCCCTAAGTTCAGGATAAGTGCTAATTTTATTCAGCAGAATCCTGGTCATTCTGTGTCTTTTCCCACCAGCCCTCCCCTTAGCAGTGTCCTTCTCTTAGTCCGCTGTGAAGGGCCGACAGTTCCCTTTGTCCTCTATGAGGTCCTGGTTCCTCCCAGACTCCCCAGATATTCAGTTCTCCCTTTTGCAGCTCTGATTTTAGGCAGAAGATGCAGATTAATACCATGTGGTAGCCATAGGCTTATGTTGGGCCTAGGCATCCCTGTTAGTCCTGATGATCATAAGGATGGAGGTAGAAACTCAAACTACTTTCAGATGTTTTTACCTCTTGGTAGGTATTTTATTTAGAGGATTTCTGTGAAAAGGAAATCCAGGTAGGAGAATTTAGTATATAAATGAAATAAACTGGTATATTGTATTCATGGAAATAGAATAGAGGAATTTCTGTTACTGGAACAGCCAGGTAAATGGTTTTGATTTTTTTTTTTGACATTCCAGGGTGAGGAATTGAACCTGGGACCTAATATGTGGGAAGTGCAGGCTGTGCTTCCCACATACCAGGAGAAGTGTGGAAAGGATGTGGAGAAAGGCAGAGGAATGCTTATTCACTGCTGGTGTGATTGTAAAATGGCAAAGGACTCTGGCCACCAATGTGGAAGAACAGTTCATTGGTTCTTCAGGAAGCTAAGTATAGAGTTCACCCATGTATATAGAGGCATGAATTACAAAGACCACCTGATGTGAAGAGGGATGGTTCCTCAAGTGGGAGTGGGAACGAGTTCAGGTCCAGGGGACATGGTCTGACCTGTGGCCTGCTATCAGCCATTCCTGATCTTGTCTTGCCCCAGCCCTAGGCCCCTCTCCTCCCAACACCCCAGATCACTACATTTGTTTTCTGATGTATGTACTATTGAAAGTGATCCTGTCCTGTTTCAGATCCAAGGACTGCTATACCCTCTGGTTCCCAATAGATATGTAACCCTCAGATGAAATAAACATTTTCAGTGTCCAGTGTCCATGTTAGGAACCACAGACTTTTGCATGTTTCTCATTAAGAGAACAATGCATAAATTATTTTCTTCATTTCACATTTTATTTGAATGTGTTCAAAAGGAATAGAAAGCCATATCACACAGCTATCATGACTATCTGAGAGCTAATTTTGTTTAATTCATCTTCCCACTTCCTCACCAGACTGAGATGCTAGGCATATAGATACCTACAGAAAAAAGAGCCTCCTCAATTGCCCATTTCCACACCTCTTATACAGTCTGTGAAAAGAAAGCAAAGTCATGTATGTCTAAATTTGCATCTTCATTTTTAACCATTTTCCATTTGTCATGATGCCACATAATTTGGTGACTCCCTAATGCACATACAAAGATAAAAAATAATAATTAAAAACAACTTTATAATCAGAGCATGGGTAGCCAGTTTCTCCTTCACTGGCCAATGCTGCCCTAAACAATAGGAAACCAATGGAAAATGGTGGGTTGGAAAAGAGGACTCACAACCAGTGTACATGTGGCCCTCTGCATGGGATACTGTATTTAATTCAACTGCAAGAGACATAGAGAACCTATTTTCAAAAACAGCTGTGAGAGCCAAGAAAGAAAACAGAAACTTGCCAAGCAGAGAGGCGGGCTTTCCAAGTTATCCAATCTGAAATGTACCGAAGCAGTTCAAAAATACTTCCCTGAAGAAATACAGCTCAGGAAATGAGTTCCTGGCCCCAGGTGAATAGGAGAAGACTTTGGAGCATTTGACCAATGCCACTGCCCTATGTGACCAGCCACAGTTGGGATGGGAAGTTTTACCATGAACTCTTCTACCATTAGTGTTCCAGATGCTTCTAACTAAGCTCTTTTGACAATCCTTCAAGTTCAGAGCTTGGTGGAAGATGATGTGGAATGAAAACCAAATGTGGGGATACTAAAATCTCAATTAAAAATGTTTAAAAAATACTCAGAAGATGAAAACTCTTGGAGAATAAAATCAAATGTGCTTGGTACAGACCAAGAACCACACTTATCCCATAGCTATGTCTGTACCTCCTTTAGAAAGTCAGAATATGCACCACATTTAAACATGGGGTGATTAAAGAATTACAATTAAACTCCAGACTTGCAGGGGCTGGACCCTACTGGGCCTAATGTCAAGGTATTCAGGGAGATTTCAGCTACCACTCAAAAGTAAGAGGGTTTGCTTTATACCCCAGCCATCAAAAAGACCCTGACTATATTCCAATTCTTGGAGAGGGTGGGGCTGATCCCTATTGTTTGCAGAAAGCAGGACCAGAGTCCAGGTGTTTGGAAAGAGTGGGGCTGCCACCGAAGCAGGCCCTGATGAGAAAGCATCTATCTATAGATGACTCAGACATTGAAATCTAATGTTGTTTGCCCTGCTGGATTTCAAACTGGCTTGGGAAACATGGTCTCCTTTTTCTTCAAATTCCTCTCTTCTGTAATTGAAATGTCTATTCTGTGCCTTCTCCACCATTGTATTTTAGAATCAGATAACTTTTCAAGGTTTCACAGATCCACAGACTAGAGAGGAATTTTGCCCCAGGATTGACCATGCGAGAACTGATTTTATTTTTTTCCTTTTTAACTTTTTTAAAATTAACTAATTTAAAGAAGCTTTAGATAACATAAATGTTTCATAAAAAAGGGATTCCCATATACCCCACTCCCACCTCCTCCCACACTTTACCACATGAACAACATCTTCACTAGAGTGGTACATTTGTTAGAATTGATGACCCTGTTGCAGGATTTCCTTTAGGTTCTTGGCTATGTTACATAAAAGAGTTTAAGAACATGCCAGTTTGTTTAGGCCAGTCATTTATATTTAGGAAATGAGAGAAGAGAATAGAAATGAGAGAAAATAACAGATTATGGATTCCAAGAATACTTGTGGGCTGGTCCAGGCAGAGAAGAAAAAAGAGATGATTTGACTTCTGTGCTTGATTTTTAAAACATTAATTATTCCTTCAACTTGCTAATGTTTGAGGGAGGGGTCCCAGTTGTTTACTGTTTTGATTGATTACTCCACCCAACAATTTCCTGGGGAGGAGGCCCAATGATAAGGCCCCTTGAGAATATCTGAGACTTTTCCTTGATCCTGGATGAAATCTCATTCTAAATGAGGATTCTTGCCATTTCTTCCAGCTGCTTTCTATGGGGGGGGGGGGCGGCTTTCTCTCAGATGATTTCCAGGTGGAATTCTATGGCCATATGTTTCACAGCTGTGTTTTTCTGTCAGGTCCCAGATTCATCTTTTCATTCCCTAAACTAGCCTGCCTCAACTCCCCCTTCAGAGGGTTTCACCCTTATTATTAAGGGGGTGCTGATGGATGATGGTCATTCTTTTGTAATTACTTCCTGCTGGTTAGGGACAGTAGGGTTTAACTCACAAGATGTAAAACCCTCTTGCTACTCTATGGTGGTTGGAGGAAGATGAATCTGACACCATGGGTGGAGCTTGATGAAACCCCCAGATGGCCAACAAGGTGTTGATTCTGGAAAAAAATACTTAATTAGAATTTTGAAGACATATGGTCCCACTAAAAAACACTGAACCACAAGAGTACGAAAGCCCAGGTGCCTGTACAGGCTGATCTTCCCAAAGTTGGTGGGCTTTATTTTGCATGTTTTGAATGCTGTTTAGGACTATTTCAGAGTGATTTACATAGAGACAGCCTTCTTCCTTAAGGAACAGACATGTTCCTTCTTTTGCTGCTGTTAACATGTTAAGTGCCCTGTGATTTTGCAGCACCACAGTGGCAAGAAAGTCCATTTGCTCTCTTAGAACTTCTAAGGCATAACCAGTTTCTTCTATGCTTTTAGTTAGCTCTAGGAAGAGACTGTAATAGATAATGGGGTTAGGTATAAATTGCCAATCCCAGTTTTCCTTGATGGTGGTTATGCCTAAAACAGCTAAGAGGGGGATGAGAAGAGGCATTTCCCTTTAGTTATTGTATAGGGAATGAAAACAGACAAGATTTCTTAAGAGGTGTCTGGCTTGCCGTCCCCCAATAGACATTTGGGTTAGAGTTACAGAGCACAGCTGGCTTTGACACAGACACTACTTAGCTTTGTCTCTTGAAGAGGTATTTCAGGCTGTCCAATGACTGGCACTCCTATGTCCTGTCAGGTGTTTCTGGTAAGCTGGCTCTTCTTTGGGCTGCTGGAATCACTTGAGATAAGTTCACCCAGCTGGCAATTCCTTTAACTTGAATAGGTGTGGGAGTGATTAAAACCACAGAATAAGGTCGCTTCTATTTTGGCTCTAATGGAGAGTAAGGCCTGTTCACCTGCTGGTTTTGATCATAACTTGGTTTCCAGGTCCTGGGTGAGGAAAGGTTGCCCATGTACTATCTTGAAGGGTCTGAGCTGAAATGGGTCCTAGCCACCTCATTTGCTCTTTCCCTTCTGGTGGGAAAATGCTTAGCCTTGGCAGGATGGTATGTGGGTTTTCCAGTCTTCCCCAGAGTATGAGTGGGACAGGTTCTGAAATAAGGGCTAGGAGGGAGACCTGGGTTAAACACATCTTTCACCTGGTGTAGGGTGAAGACTGTGAGAGGTTGCCCACAAGTTAATTTCGTACCTTGCTCAATTAAGCAGTGTTGCCCCCACTACTCTCAGGCGAGGTGACCATTCCTGTGCTGTATTATCCAGATATTGGGAGAAATAAGCTACTGGTTGAGAAATCTCATACAGATTTTGGACTAACACTCCTAAATTGGCAGGGGACTAGTAGGCTATTCTCCAAGAACTTTTAAACCATGGGCTGGAGGCCTTTACCAGCTTCCTCCTTGAGGGTATACTGCTTTCTATGAGGTAGGGCTGGTTGCTATTATAAGCAATGGAAACTGTGGGAACCTAGAGGCCCTTTTGGGTATCCTGGTCTCCAAGACAATAGGATTTACTTTACTATTGATTTCCTGAGGAATAGTTGCTGATGAGAAACCTAATTCCTTGTCCAGAACCATGGGTAAACAGAGTTCCACATTCTTCCCTTGAGCACTGGGCTACAGGTACCTTAAAAGTTTTATCTTTCCCTTCTAGTTTGATGTATGCCCCCCTAGAATATGAAGTAAAGCCTGTCCCAGGAAGGGAGTGGGACATTCAGGGACAATTAAAATTTGATGGCTTATGATCAGGTTTCCTATTTGGCAGAGGAGAGGCTCAGTAAAGGACCTATTTTTAGATTTACCATCAACATCCACTACAGAACATGTTCAGGGGAAGTGAGGCTTGGCATGACAGGTCAGAACTGAATAGGTGGTTCCTGTATCAATTAAAAATCAATCTCCTTACCTGCCATGTCAAAGGTCCCCTGGGGTTCTTCTTGTTTGATGTTCCACAGAGTTGTCCAAGGAGATACTTTTTGCCCTGGGCCCCCTCAGTCCTCCTGGTGGCCATTGCCATTAGGGCCCTGGGCCATGCTTCACCCTCCCTTCAGGATTTGGTGGACTCCCAATACAAATGGCCTCTTTTCCTACATTGAGGACAGGGACCTGGGGGCTCCTTATGTAGTTGAGGTGGTCTAGGGCAGTCTTTCTTTCTGTGGCCAAACTTTTGACAGTTGAAGCAGGATCTTGATGCTTTGAAGTCTAATCCTGGGTGACCCTGAGATGGCTGGCTGCTACCTATGGTGACTGCCACAAGGTGAGACTTTCTCCTGTCTCTCCTTACTTTCCACTCCTTGATGGCCTCATGGTTGTCAAAGACAGAAAAAGCTGCTTCTAAAGGAGAAAATCACTCTGTTTTACACATTGAGCTAAATTTGCCAGGGAGAAAGAAACATAGACTTTTGGAAATTTGAAATATATTCAGAATAACAGTTTTATATTTCCAGGCACAGATAGTCTTTGCCAGAAAAAACAAACAAACAAATTTTCAGGTCATTTTGGTCCTTTGTGGCTAGGGTCAACAATTTTGTGTTGAGCTGAAGCAGAAGAAAAGGGAAAAAGAAATGGTCATGGAAATGTTAGAGCTAGCAGTCTGGAAAAGTAAGGATATGTGTATGAGTATGTGGGGATGTGTGGTGTATTTTTTTTTAAATATATTCTTATTACAAAGTGAGCTTACAAAACAATCATGCACATGCATAGAATTCCCATACAACAACCCTTCGCCACACACCACATCATTGTGGAACATTTGTTATAGATTATGAGAATATCATCAGACTCTTACCATTAACTATGGTCCATAGCATACATTTGGCATATGTGTGGTATATTTTTAAGCATTTATAGTTTTAAAACCTAATGAACAAAAGATAGAGGAAGCTATATAATTTTTGGACAGAACATTCATTTAATATTGACCCAAGATAGTTCTTTAGGAAAGGTAAACTATCTTAGAACATGACTATAAATTTTGAAAAATCTGCATTTGTCAATTTGTAATCAAAAATACTATTGCTGGTTTGCTATAGAAGGCAACAGTGTTTATTAAGATGAGCTTTCCTGGTGGAAAAATAGGTTTGGGAGGGCACATACTTTAAAGCACATTTAGAAAGGCATAGGCATGTCATGCCTAATTTACATATGAAGCCAGCATTTCTTCAAGTTGCTAAATAAAATGTCTTTATGGATTAATCTCTGGTATTTTAGTCCCAAATCTATTTATTTTTATTTTTTATTTTTAACTAAACTTTTTATTTTGAGATTACATGCAGTATTAAGAAATAATACCAACGGCAGAGTAGATGTAGCTCAAGTGGTTGAGTACCTGCTTCCCATGTACAAGGTCCCGGTACCACCAAAAAAAAAAAAAATCAATCAAGTGAAAAACCAACTATCATTGGGGAACAGATGTATCTCAGTGTTTGAGCACTTGCTGCCCATGTACAAGGTCCTGGGTTCAATCACCAGTATCTCCTTAAAAAAAGAAAAGCACAAGAGATACTGTTTACCTAACTTCTTTGAATGGTAACATTTAATCAAAAGTATAATGCAATATCACAAACAGGATATTGGTTTTGATACAAGGTATCAAGGTACAGGACAGTTCATCACAACAAGGATTTTTTATGTTGCCCTTTTTTTTTTTTTTGAAGAAAAAGAAAACATTTATTTATTTCTCCCCCACCCCTTGTTTGCTCTTACTGTCTGCTCTCTGTCTTTCATTATGTGCTCTGAGTCTGCTCATCTTTTTTTTAGGAGGCACCAGGAACTGAACCCAGGACCTCCCATTTGGTAGGCAGGTGCCCAACTACTTGAGCCACATCTGCTCCCCCTTACATTACCCTTTATAGACCCATCCAGCTCCCCTATCCATGAACTGTGGCAGTCATTAATCTGGTCTCCACTTCAGTAACTTTGTCATTTCAAGATTGTTCTGTAAATGAAATTATATATAGTATAACATTTTGGAATTACCTTTTTTGACTTCACATAGTTCTTTGGAGATTCATCAAGTTGATGAGTGTATCAATAGTTCATTCTTTTTTATTGCTGAGCAGTGTTCCATGGTATAGATGTACCACAATTTGTTTAACCATCTACCTGTTGAAGGTATCTGTGTTGTTTCTGGTTTTGGGTTATTAAATATAAAGCTGCTATAAACATTCATATGTAGGTTTTTGTATGAAAATAAGTCTTTATTTCCTTGGGGTAAATGCCCAGGAGTGCAATTTCTGGGTTGAAATGATAATTCCATGTTTAGTTTTTAAAGACATTGCCAAACTGTTTTCCAGAATGGCCGTGTGATGGTTAGGCTCATGTGTGAACATGGTCAGGTAATGGTGCCTAATAGTTCCATCAAGCAAGCACTGCCTTAATTGTTACTGTGAGTACATTTTGTGGACTTAAATCATTAGTAAGTTCATTGCATCTATGGTTGATTACATCTACAATCAACTGAGGAGATTGCCTTCAAGCAATGAAAGATGTCTCATCTAGTCAGTTGAAGGCCTTAAAAGGAGAAGTGATTTCAGCAGTCAGAAGAGAGAAAATTTACATCTCTACTCTGGCAGCCAGCTCCTCCTGGGAATTCATTGAGGGCATTCATCAGCATTCCTGGCTTGCAGCTTGCCCTACAGAATCTGGATTGTGCCTCCCCACAGTTGCATAACACAATCTTATAAAATCTCATAATATTTACAGATATTTGTCAGTTCTTTTTTTCACTAGCAATATATGAGTGAACCATTTTCTCCCCATCCTTTCCAGAATATCATGCTGCCACTATTTTTTATTTTAACCATTTTGATAGATGTATAGTAAAATTTCATTGCAATTTTAATTTGCATTTTCCTACTGGATAATGATGTTGAATATCATTTTTTGAGCTTATCTGCCATCCATATATCCTCTCAGGTGAAATATCTCTTCATGTCTTTGCCCATATTCTAGTTGTTTTCTTTTCTCTCTCTCTCTTTTTTTTT
>JAQZBX010084925.1:0-13200 GCA_029593785.1 Cabassous unicinctus | reverse complement strand
TTTTTTTTTTTTTTTTTGCTTGGCTTTTAGCAGAATCTGAGGAATTTGCTTGGGTTGTTTGAGAAATTCTTGTGGTATATTAAGGCAGAGTTTTTCATAGCTCTGCTTGCCTTCCAGTTGTTAATGACTGCTCCATGGGAGTTGTCTACTGGAGTTGTAAAAGAGTTTTCCCTCACATTTCCTCTGGGGGTGTACTTAAGTGTGAGTAACCTCTCAAGGAGTATGCTGCAGGGGCCACCAAATCCCTGGTCTTTTTTCTATTCTGGGAACTTGGAGATCAAGCCCCATGCTCCATTTACCTCCCAGACATTGCCCAGAATCTTTGAGAGGTTTCAGTCTTCAGGAGTATAACCGGTGGCTCTGGATTGGGACCTGAACCAGGCCCGGGAGAGCATTGTCACCCCGAGGACTTCCATCTCTCCATTCCTTAAGGGCTCTGCCCACAGCTTGTTCCATCTATCAGCAGCCTTGGAAGGTCCAGCAGAGAAAATTAGTGAAACTTTGGTCACATGTGGGGAAACTCAGCCGAGTACACAGCCTGGAAAATACTAAACAAGCATGTATGGCTTCTAGATCTGACCCGCCTGAGCCCCTCTGAGTTCACCCTCTTCTCAAGATTCCAGAGCTTGGGGCCAGTCAGCTTTGACTGAGGAGTGGAAATGAACCTCCTGAAAACAAATCCTTCTGGTCTCAGAAGTGTAGTGCTGGTAGAGTGAGAAAAGGAGATGTGGACTGGTGTTTTAAAAGCCACCATTGTGATAACCACTTTGACCAGTGGTTCTGAACCCTGTCTGCACCTTAGAATCACCTAGAGAGCTCAAAAACCATGCGTTTACCTCATCCCCAGATTCAGATCTAATTAATCTGGGATGGGGTGCAGGCATTGGGGGCAGGCGTTCAACTGTTGAGCTATATTTTCTACCCCCGTTGGTAGTTTTTAAAGCAACTCTGATGATTCTAAACCACAACCAGGGTTGAGAACCTTTGCTTTAGATCTAGACAGTGATGAAATTCTATAGCTTTGGAAATGAATCCATTGAGGGACTAGCAGTCCCTATTCTTCCATTAGTGCTTTTGGGAAAGAACATAGGTAAACATGTGTGGGAGGACAGTGTTTGCTGGGAAGATGGAAAAGAGGCCTCATCCTCCAGAGGCAGGTAGGGGACTTGCAGCTGCCCCCTGCATGCAGCTCTACAAGTTGATAAAGTCAAACGCTTCTACTTTAGAAGTAGGTGGGGCCAGAGGAGATCATGTTCCTTTTTTTAATTGAAAATTTTATTGAGATAATTGTAAGCTCACATGAAGTTGTAAGAAACAATACAGAGAAATTCCATGTATCCTTTACTGTTTTTCTCAACTAACATCTTGCAAACTATAGTTCAATGTCAGAACCAGGATATTGACATTGATACAATCTATGGATTTTTCCCTATCTCACCAGCTTTCCTTTCACTCATGTACACGCGTGTGTGTGTGTTTAACTCTAAACTATTTTATCACATGTAACTTGTGTCCACCACCACAGTGAAGAAACAAAACATCACCACAAAGACAGTTCCAACAACAAAAACGTTCCTCGTGTTGTTTTTGATACCGATCAAGGCAGGGGTTCTCAGCCAGATGTGCATGGAAAAGCCAGTTATGTGACACTGGAGTTTCAAAGAGAGAGTTTATTGCTGAGTGCAAGGCAAGGAGAATAGAAGGCCTATTAGCTATAAATCTGACTCTCTGAAATGGAAAAACTTAGTGTTTTATAGCATTCAAACAAAGGCAGGTAGGCTCAGGATGACAGCGGAGTTAGTCTAATTGCTGAACATGCGCAGATTGATTACATGCTTAGTTTACTTGGTTTGAAGTTTAGGCAATTGTGCATGTCAGGTGGGCCAACTCTACAACTGCTTTGGTTTAGCAAAATAATTTAGGAATTTGGGGTTGTGAGTTCTGGGCTGACTCATTTTAATCTACAAGGGAACTACGCGCAAGGGTACTTCACTTCAGGGTTGCAAAATAAGATAACGAGATACAAGTGGGGACGGTAACTAGTTGTCTTGTTACTATCCAGTCACCGAGTAAGGTCAGGCAGTTTCAAAACATAACATCAGCATTAAAAAACAAGGTATCTGGGTTACAATACAGTGATTTACATGAGTTACAGGTATTTGCCTTTTGGCTACTTCAGAAGGCTAACATGCATCAAGGCTATAATTCAGTAAGCTATCACAGTTACTGGTATTTTCTTCTGGCTGTATTGCAAAATATCAGAAGGTTAGCAGTTGCTTAAAATACAATTCAGTGAGTTAAAACACATCTGTTACTTTTTCAGTTACAAATCCACCATTTTTATTTTTTATTTTTATTTTTTTTGTATATCCCTCAATCTTGAGGGATTTATGGGTGACTATCATTCTGGCTTCTTCATGCTGAAAAGGGGCAATGTTCTTATATCCCTAGGTGTTGGAGAAAAGGAACTTCTTAGATTGCAACTGCATATGCTTTTTGACTTTGGGTTTCAGCTGGACTATTACTGTCTTTTCTGCTATTTAGTTCAGCAAGGCTGAGATAAAAAGCAGAGACAAGCTTTAACAATGAGTATGTTTATAATTATCAAAAATATTGTTAGGCTTACTTGTAATATGGAATGAAACCAGGATCTTATTCTTCAGGGAAGCTAGCTAGCACTTTTGCTTGAGGCTTTGTATACTGTGATAATGTGTGATATCTGGCTGAGACATGCATAAGTGCAACCTCCAGAAAGACCTCTCAACTCTATTTGAAGTCTAATCTTTTAGCCAGAGCAGCATTATTTTATTAATCTGGCATCCAGGTCCAATTAAAATTAACATGGAAACAGACAGAGATAACAACAATTAATGTTGTTATCCCTGGCTGAAATTTTTTTACTAATATTCCTTATTTTATAGCCTCATCCCCTCCCTCTTACCCCTTCCCATCCCTAACCCCTGATAACCACTAGTCTGTTTTCCATTTCTAAAATTTTGTCATTTCAAAATGTTATATAAATGGAATCATACAATGTATAAACTTTTGGGATTGGTTATTTCCACTTATCCTAATTCCCTGGAGATTCGTCCAAGTTGTTGAGTATATCAATAGTTAATTCCTTTTTGTTGCTGAGTAGAATCCATGGTATGTATGCATCACAGTTTGTTTAACCATTTGCCCTTTGAAGGGACTTCATCTAGGGTTCACAGGGAGCACAGGCTATGAATGCCTAGGCAGGGAAAGGTGGCATCCATCAGCTCCTTCTCTTTTTTTCACCCACTCATTATAGAAGGCAACTCCAGGAAAGAAAAAAAAAATCAGCCCTTTTCCTCTCACTGCCTGGGAAACAAATGTCCCCTAGTGAAAAGAGAACTATGCTGTCTGTAATTTGAATGAGACTGGAAAATTTTTTTTGTTCTTTGAGCTGCTCTACTATTGTAAGACATAGAGCAATGTAATAATCGTGACTTATATTTACTAATTTTAATTTGTCATTATCAACATCATCACCCCCAATAGTGGGGTGGGATAGAAAATAGATGGGGGAAAAGCCTTTGATTATTGTAAAAGCTGCCATCCTCACCAGCCTAAACACACACATATATACTCAAGCAGACAAGCCAGCTACTACTTGATATGTACATTTTCTTACTCAGCAAATGTTACTGAATATCTATTATGTGTCAGGAACCCTGCCAGGCAGTGGGATACGATGGTGACTTTACACAGAGAGCCCTAAAATCTCTAGCATCAGGAAATGGCCCAAGCATGGGACCCTCTTGCTTTGTGGTTTATTAAAGTCTTCTGGAAAATTCTACCAAGAAAGAAAAATAGTAGGAAAAGGTGGAACAAGGTAGACTCTTAAGAGAAAAAGCAGATCATCTACAGAAGAAGTTGTTAGCAAAAGGGCCCCAGAATCCAAAGGTCCTGCCAGCCTGGGCTTACTCACAGAGGAGAGTAGGGGAGAGGGGTAACAACTGTTGAAATGGAGAGAGACGAAAACCTCAAGTAGCTCAGGATTGAGAGCACGACACTCTGGCATCTCATCCCATTTCTGCCTCTTTCATGTCTAACATTTTGTTATTTGGTGATTTGGCAATTGCACCTTCACTGGTGGTTGACCTGGCCTTGACCGAGAATGTTTGGTTTCAGTGATGCAGTTGCAACAGCCCACAAATGCCTGCCACGTTCACAAATAATTTTAAAGGCAAGGCGAGGCAGGGGTTGCTAATTTCATTTAAAAATGAATGTAAAAAACTCTCATTTTATGTTGTTTGGTTATTAACAAGTTCTGCAATACTAGACACCATGTTTGACCAATCTTATAAAATGAAAATACATTGTGTTGTGATGGCTTGGTATCTCTTCCTCCTTTGTGAATTGTATATGTCACAATAATCGGTGAAAGTTGTTGGCAACGAGCACATCTATTTTTAACTAAAGGCAAACTGCTGCAGAACTAAAACCAGATGCTGAGCTGCGTGGTGACCATGTTCTAATCACTTAATATATGACTACCTGTAATACTGGGGACTTCAGTACTCACTTACACTTCTTGTCTTCCCTTTGCTACAAGCCTTAATTTGCTTTTGTTGGACTTTTTTCCTCGGGTAATACCTATCCTAAACTACCAAGAAGTCAAGAGTTACTCAGTATCCAGCTAGTCTAAGAAGCTAACAGAGAAAAAGTGTTGCTCAGGGCAGCAATAGGACTTTTTCAGGAAAGAAATTAGGTCAGAGAACTTATTTGTTGAAGAAGATGGGGATTTGCTTGGGTGGGCTTAACAGACACAAGAATGTCTTTAGAAAAGGGGGAAAAATGATCTTTAAAATTGTTAACTTTTAAAAATTGACATACCAGTTCATTTGGAAAATTCTGGATACTTAAAAAGTACATTTATGCCACAACCTTTTCTAGAATGTGGAATAATTTTGCACTTTTAATGTAATGGAATTTTCCTTCTGGTCAGAAAATGCTTGAAAATTTTTCCTTTTTTTTTTTTTTCTAGGGCTTACCATTTTCAAATCCTCCTCTCATTGTAGTTACCTCTAAATCAAAGGGCTTCTAACAAGGCAGTTTACAGGACAGATTCTGTTGATGTCTTAAAAAAAATAAAATATTTGTAGAATATAAATAAATCAAGAGAACAAGGTGAAAATGGCTCAGAATGA
This sequence comes from Cabassous unicinctus, assembly GCA_029593785.1. Taxonomy (NCBI): domain Eukaryota; kingdom Metazoa; phylum Chordata; class Mammalia; order Cingulata; family Chlamyphoridae; genus Cabassous; species Cabassous unicinctus. The sequence continues at coordinate 8,026 of JAQZBX010084925.1, read as the reverse complement.
AGGGAAATTATAATGATTATTCCTAAGAATTAATTGCAAAATCAATTTTGTTTCCTAGAAAATCATTCAAAGGCATTTATTGAGTCTCCAATTTGTACTTCAATCTATTCCCCATTTTTATTTGTTAAAAATTTACGAGTTCATGCTCTCTTCAGCAGCACATATACTGAAATTGGAATGATACAGAAAAGATTATCATGGCCCCTGCACAAGGATGACATGCAAATTCGTGAAGCATTCCGTATTTTTTTCACTGTTGGGGAGAATGTAGAATGGTATTACCACTGTGGAAGTCTGTTTGGCGGTTCCTAAGGAAGTTAGATACAGATCTACTATGTGACCCGGCAATACCACTACTGGTTATACACCCAGAAGAACTGAGAGCAGGTTCATGAACAGACATCTGCACACTGATGTTCATAGCAACATTATTTACCATTGCCAAAAGATGGAACCAACCCAGGTGTCCATCAATTGCCAAGTGGATAAACAAACTGGTATATATACACGATGGAATATTATTCAGCTGTAAGAAGAAATGAACTCGTGAAGTATATGACAACGTGGATGAACCTGGACAACATTATGTTGAATGAAGAAAGCCGGGCACGAAAGAATAAATATTATATGACTTTGCTATTATGAATTGAATATAATGAGCAATCTCATTGTGATGGATAGGCTAATGTGTCAACTCGGCCAGGTACCTGTGCCCAGTTGTTTTGTCAAGCAAACACTGGGCTAATTGTAATAAAAGGACATTTATGGACTTTTGTTACCAGTGAGTTTACTGCATAGATAGCTGATTACATCTACATCAACTAGGGAGATTGCTGTCAGCAATGAGTGACGCTTTATCCAATCAGTTGAATGCCTTAAAAGGGGAAGTGATTTCAGCATTCAGAGAGAATTTCCCAGCTCATCTTTGGACAGCCAGCATCTCCCGGAAACTCACCAAGGACCTTCATTGGACTTTCATTGGAGCCCCTGGCTTGCAGCCTGCCTGCAGAACCTGGGTTTGTACATCCCCACAGTCATGTGAGAGACTCTTATAAAATCTCATACTATTTACAGATATCTCCTGTTAATTCTGTTTCCCTAAAGAATCCTGACTAATACACTCATGGAATTAATAGCTAGAATATAAGTCACCAGAGTGGTTAGAGAATGGAAAGCTGAGGTTTAATCTGTGCAGAATTGGTAAATTGCTTGTAAATGTTTGTAAATGATTAGAAATGGTGAAAGCACATCATGGAATTTGTAATTAGTAGCTCTAACATATGGGTATGATAGTGGTTTGTTTTTAGTTGTTTTTCTTTGAGTAATAAAAATGCTCTAATTATGATAGATGAATGCATAACTTGGTGATTATACCAAATGCCATTGATTGTACACTTCAGATAAGTTATACGGTTTATCAACAAAAAATAATAATAGGGTGATTAGGGGGAAAATACATCAAATGTAAGATATGGACTATTATTAGTTATTACTACTAACTACTTTGATGATGCTCTTTCCTAATTTGTTACAAATGTTTCACAAAAATGCAAGATATTAGTGGTGGGATGTTGTTTGGGAACTCTGTATGATGTTATGCATGTTTGTATTGTAAGTTCACAACTTTTACTATACACTTGTTGTTTATGGATGTTCATGTATGAATGACATACTTAAATAAATTATTTTTAAATGAAAAAAAAATTATGGGTTCTTCAAAGCCTGACTCAAATGCCACCTTCTTTCCTCATTTGTTTCTTTCTCTCTCTTGGCACATCACTGATTTTGTCTTCTGTATGTGGATTTAAAAAAAAATCTTACTTTCTGGAAAGTGAGTTCCATAAGAACTCACCTGCCTTGTTCACTACTAAAATTCCCAGGGCCTAGAACAGGTGCTCAGCAAATAATTGTTTCCCCACTGGCTGACTTTTCTCATTAAACTAATTTAGGTCCCTCTTGGCTAGAGCTGCCCTTAAGACAGCTGAATCATTGAAACCCTGCTCAGCCAAACCAGAAGTTTCCAAAGTTCTCTGAGTGTATCAGAGGTGTCCAGGATGGTCACTGGGCTAAGGAAAGAAGGCAGGGGGAAGGGGGAAATTGGCAGTGATGCTTTTATTGGTTTATTTGTTTTCCAAGTATTGCAACCTAGAGTATTTTATGTGTACCCAATTGAGTGTCTCATGTTGAAATGATGGGAAGTGACCACAAAATTTTTTCGTGCCACACAGTTTCACTAGTTACCTTATGGCAAAAGCAAGTTTATTGGAAGAGTTATCACACGTAAGGACAAGACCTATTTTTCTTTTTCCAAAATATAAGTGTTACACACTGTCTGACCTCTTCATTTAGAATAGTAGCATTCCACCTAGTAAATATTTTCAAAAAGACAGACAGACTTAATTTATTGCTTCAAGGTAAAGGTGGTAGTTTAATACTGAGGGAGAAAGTAGCAGCTCAATGGTGCTACAGAAAGAGCATTTTGAACACAAATATTTGGAAATGATTTTTGGTACTGAAAATAACTTAAAAGCTACCTATAAAAGCTGCATATCTGCACTCTTAAAAGGTTAGAAATGGAACGTATAAAATGCAGCATCTTTCAATTAACTTGCAACAATAACTGGCTTTTTAATAGCTCAATTTCAACAACAACAAAAAAACTAAGCATAATTACTGCATCAGATTAAAAAATGAGTTTTGTGATTTAGAAAGTATTTTTTCCACCCAGGTCTAAATACTTAAAAAAATTTTTTTTCTGCTGTGATAGCAATTAAAATCAAGTTTCAGAATAAACTGAACTTGGTACTGCTTGTCACAATATATTGAACCAAGATTGAAAAATTATATTGATCTTGCTTAAAATGTGATTAGTAATATTTTCAGTGATAGCAAAGCTGTTCTAAATACAATATACATATGTAAAAATCAATGTTTGTTTCCTTTTATATAATTTTTTTTATTTGCTATTTTGTGCATTGGCTTAGCTTGCTAGAGCTGCTGTGACAAATACCACACAGTGGGTCTGCTTAAACAACAAGCATGCATTGGCTCACAGTCCCAAATCAGGGCATCAAAAGGCCATGCTTCCTCAACAAAGTCTGTAGCCTTCTCGTGTCAACTTGCCAGTCCTTAGGGTTGCTGTTCTTGGCTCCTCCTGTGTCTTTCTCTGACAGACTAGGTTAAAATTTCTTCTGCTTATAAAAGTAGTAGGGACTGGGCCCACCCTGATTCAGTTGGGCCACACCTAAAAGGACTCTTAGCCTTTCTGATTCATATATGAGCCCACACCTTAACTTACATCTTCAGAAGGTCCTATTTACAAGCGAATTCACATTCACAGAAATACATGTTAAGATTAAGAACATGTCTGTTGTTGGTATACATAATTCAATGTACCATATGCATGTTTTATGTTTTATATACTAGTCTAGTATAATAGTACATTACAAATGTTCCCTTGCCCATTTACATCTGTTTTCAGGATTTTTCTAGTGAATAACGTACTCACTAGATACTAAAATGTAAATATCATAGAGGTTAGAATTGGGTGACAGATGGATGTAGGCTAAATTAAGTTTCTACCATCAAAACAATTATGAAGAGTTATGAGAAAATAAAAACAACGAATAAAATTGCAGAATGAATGTCCATTGAGTGTTCTAAATGATGGTGGCATCACATCTTCACAAGGACTTTATCTTATGACTCCATTTATTATACTAAATCCGTTAGTGGGTACATTTCACATTACATAATCAAGATGCTAAGGGGGATTCCCTTGGAGAGAGGTGTTAGTAATATGTACACATGTTAAAGTCAGATTATCTAATTTTAAAGGAAGAGAATTTCTACACAAAACCCTAAAAAAAGAGAAAGTTTTCCTTCCTCAGATTAGCTCCAGTTTATAAAAGAGAGCTTGGGAATAGAAAAGGTAGGCCAGGATTCCAAAGTATTAAACACTGTGCGGGATAGAGTGTAAACTATAATGTAAACTATTGACCATGGTTAGTAGCATTGCTTCAAAATGTGTTCATCAATTGTAATAAATGTACCACACTAATGAAAGATATTGCTAATGGGGGAAAGTGTGGGAGGAGAGGAGGTGGAACATATGGGAATCCCCTATATATTTTATGTAACATTTATGTAATTTAAAGCTTCTTTAAAAATTAAAAAAACATTTTTTAAAGTAAAGGAGATGATATATGTATAATTGAGCTCATTGATAAAGTGGCCTCTTCACCCCATCTAAAATTTTGACCCTTAGACATGCCCTACCCTCTTTGTGTTTCTTTGGTTTTCTCTCCAAGACATTTATCATTTACTTATTTTGTTTATCGTCCAACTCTTTGACAGGTCTGAATGTAAAATGGTCTAGCCACTTTGAAAAGCAGTCTGGCTGTTCCTCAAACTGCTAAAAATAGAGTTATAACCCAGCAATTCCACTTGAGGGAAAAATGAAAACACAGCCACAGAAAAACAGTATTATTCATAATGGCCAAAAAGTGGAAACAACCCAAGTGTCCATCAAGTGCTGAATGGAGAAACAAAAATGACCTGATATTCAGTGGAATATCATGCAACTATAAAAAGAAATGAAGTATTGATACATGCTATAATATGATTGAACCTTGAAAATATTATGCTACTTGAAAGAAGTCAGTCACAAAAGACCACATATCAGATGATTCCACTTATATTAAATATCCGGAACAGGCAAATCCATTGAGACAGTAGGTAGATTAGTGGTCGCTTAGATCTGGAAGAGATGGGAGATAGAGGACTGATAGTTAAAGGTTATGAGGTTCTCTTTTGAGGAGATGAAAATATTCTAAAATTAACTATGGTGATGGTTGCTCATATTTGTGAATATACTAAAAATAACTTAATTGTACACTTTAAATGGGTGAATTTTATGGCATGTAAATTATTTCTCAATAAAGCTGTTTTCTAAAAAGCTCTGTGTTTCTTTGTTGATTTTATTACAATGTGAAATAAAGTTAAAAGTCTACATTTTCTTGTGGTTTGGTTACTCCTAAAAAGTCCTAATTAATTTAAACTTTCTAAATTGTTTGATAGTTTAATGTGTCAGATAAGTTTTTTCACAAAATATTTAAGGTCTCAAAAATGTAAACATATGTGTTTGGCTAAATTAATTTATAATAATTACAATCTTTTAAAAGGATTTTGTTTTGGAAACTTCAGACAATACTGCAAGTCAGTATTGACTTACTTAACTTTGGTTTACAAGGATGCTGTGGAGCTGGAGAGAGGTAAATAGGAATAGAGTGAGTTAAAACACCACAATGGGGAAGCGGGTGTGGCTCAGTGGACAGAGCCCCCGTTTACCATATGGGAGGCCCGGGTTCACTTCCCGAGGCCTCCTTGTGAGGGCACGCCGGCCTGAGCGGTGTGGTGGGCTGATGCAGCAAGACCTCACAGCAAGGGGGAGATAAGCAGACACAGAGAAGACACGCAGCGAATGGACACAGCAGCACAAGCAGCAAGGGGGGGATAAATAAATAAAATAAATAAATCTTAAAAAACAAACAAACAAACAAAAAAACCCCACAATGCTCAATGTTCTTAAGAGTCAGTGTTGTCTTTTCTTTTTTCTTTTCTTTTCTTTTCTTTTCTTTTCTTTTCTTTTCTTTTCTTTTCTCCTCCCTTCCTCCCTCCCTCCTTCCCTTCCTTCCTTCCTTATTGGTATTAACTTTTAATACCAATAGCAATTATGTGTCTCTGTATTGTTCAAAATTAATTATTTCCAAAATTCTTAGAGCTTGGAGTAATATTACATCAGTTTATGGATAAACTTTGGTTACTTGAAATGTTTGGTTATCTGGACACTTTCTAAAGAGATTTATAAAAGTTATAAAGCTAGAAATTATAAAAATATTACATTGCTAAGTGTAGTAAGCTCAGTAATTTCTGACATCAACTACAGTGCAATCCTGACTCTAACTACCCGGAGTTAGGGCAGATCCACAAGTTAAGGGCACAGTCGCCACAAAACTGCTCTTACTTCAGACACCAGCCACAAGTGCGGGAGTTCCCAGGCCACTCACACTCCTGACCAATAGGCTACAAATTCAGGGGTTCCCCCCATCCCTTCAAGTTTGACAATTCACTAGAATGACTCACAGAACTCAAGAAAGTGCTATTCTTATTAACACGATTTTATTATAGAGAAAAGGATACAAATAAGAAGAGATGTATAAAGGCAAAGTGTAGAATGGTCACAAACACGAAGCTTCTGTGTCCTCTCCACATGGAGTCAGAAGATGTCACCCTCCCAGCACATCACCTTGTGTTATCAATCATAGACGCTCCCTGAGCTTCCAGTGCCCAGGCTTTCTATGGGGTTTAATTATGTAGGCATGCTTGATGGGATCAATGCCCACATAGTTGAACTAAACTTCCAGGTGACCTGGCTCCAAGCTCCAACCTCCTAGTCACATGGTTGGTTTTCCTAGCATGGCCACCCCCAACTTGAGTCACCTAGTTAGCACAAATTATCAGGTGTGCTATGGGATCCACGTTGAATAACAAAAGTCACTCCTATGAGGGGAAATTCCAAGCAGATTATGTAATATGTGCACTAAAGCTTTAAATTTCTCATCTCATTATTTATGTTTAAACACTTACTTGTAGGGTTTTGTTAGAATTGTGAAATGGGAGAAGACATGAATAGTAAAGAGGAAAAACCAATAATTCAGGGGGAAATGGTCCTTGAATATTTTCTGCTCTTAAAACAAAAAGCAAACCAAAATTGTGTCTCCTTTGACATAAGAACTTCCTTACCTCATTGAGTGATAACCTCTTAAGAGGGTCCTATATCTATTTGGTTTGTTGCTGATTTCTTGATTCATTTTTTGACCAAAGTCTCTTATTTCTAAACTGTCCAAACTTCTATTAATTATTACTGTTGTGTTTAATTTAAATATTTTTCTGATTATTTCTATAGCTAAAACTTTTGTCAGTTTTTTTGTCTTTAAATGCCTATAACTTATGAATATATATTGATGCTATAAAATATTTCTTTGACAATTATTTTTGATACTGCTTTTCCCAAATCCAGACTCCAAATACTGCTCAATAAAGTTGTTAAGATGTTATTTTGTCTAAACTGTCTTTGAGGTTTCCCAGGAGGCTTCTAGGACATACCAAAGAATTGTTCCCTGACTTTGTGAAAGGAATTACACCGCAAATAATTAAGAATATGTGTTATACTCAATGTTTTTAATTAGCTCTACACAATTGTTAGCAATGTCCTTATCTATCTAGGTTGTTTATACAGAGGTAAAATGTTATTAATGTAAATATATTCTTAGTCTCAGGATAATTAAAAATTACAAATATGATATTTATTGATAGAGGATTCCACTTCACTCCATTCTAATACTTCTAGTTACTATAATAAAATAGCCAAAGCCATTCAGTTTTGGCATCAATAGATGGTCTTTGCTTTTCCCTTATACTTGCCTAAAAGTTCCTGCTAGAAACAACAGATCAGAAATAAGTTTCTGGAAAAAAAATCCTCAATATCAACAATTTACATAGGAAAATAGAATTGTGGATCCAGATTTTCCAAAACAAACTGCTTCATTATTACAAAATGATACCTGTCAGACTTCAAAAAGAGATGGTTAGAACGTACACAACTCTTTCATCCAGAATTAACCAACTTCATGGAAAAAGACTCTTAAGGTAAGGTTAACAAAACAAAATTACCTAGGGCTAAAGAACTAATGTGACTATAATTAACATTTTATTTATAACGGGAATATTAACATTTATTTTTTCTTCTTAACAACATTTATTATTATCTTCAGGAAACAATTCCTATAGGTCTCACTAAACTAATGATTGCTAATATGCCTTCCAAAGCTAACATTCTTTGATCTAATATGAATAGTAACTACAATCAGTGAAATTTATCAAGGGCCTCTCTGCACACAATATTTTGCTAATCTGTATATGAACAAATGACAAGAAATATAATTTGTGCCTCTGATTGTCCTCT
>JAQZBX010084924.1:0-13194 GCA_029593785.1 Cabassous unicinctus | reverse complement strand
CTCCCTGCTTTATTGTGTCTCTCATTATGTTTTCCTTGTTTCTTTTGTTGCGTCATCTTATTGTGTCAGCTCACCACACCTGCCTGTCACACCAGCTTGCTGTCTTCTTTAGGAAGTACTGGGAACCGAACCAGGGACCTCCCATGTGGTAGGTGAGAGCCCAATCACTTGAGCCACATTTGCTTCACAACCATGTGGTTTTGATTACTGTACCTTTGCAATAAGTTTTAAAATCAGAAATTTTGAGTTCTCTAACTTGATTCTTCTTTTTCAAGATGTATTTAGCTATTTTTGGCCCCTTACCCTAAATAAGGTAATTTTTCCATTTCTACAAAGAAGATTTTTGGAATTTTGATTGGGATTGCATTTACCCTATAAATTGCTTTAGGTAGTACTGACATATTAATGATATTTAGTCTTCCAATCCATGAAAATGGAATGTCCTTCCACGTATTTAGGTCTTCCTTAATTTATTTTAGCAATGTGTTGTAGTTTTCTGTATACAACTCATACTCTGTGAATGTAGGGACTTCATGATGCTTATCATTTAATCTCTTGTACCTTAACATGGAACTGTCAATAAGTATTTGTTGAATTAAATAATATATCTTAGAGTGTGAAAAACCATTAAAAAATGATTTTTTATCCTGCCCTTGATAAAAGTATACTTCTATCCTTGTGTTTGGTAAATGAGTTACCCTAGGCACAGAGATTTACAGAGATTCATTCCAGGTCATACAGAATGGAATAAAAACAGTGTGCCTCTTACTATTATCCTCTTTCTGCCACTCCATGTTGCCACCTTATGGCATTTGTATACTTCTTGTATGCTAATTTGCCTGACTAGAGACTGAAAAGCTCTGTTGTCATATTCTAATTACAGACCACTCTATATTTAGTAAAATTCAATTGAAAACAAAGGTAGAAGTTAGAGTTCACTGGACCAAAAATGCCAGTTTAAGGAGTTTGGGCTTTAGCCTCTAGGACAGTTTTCAAGCTGTGCTCTGTGGAGCCTGTCAGGGAATCCCAACTGGGAAGAGCTTTGTCTGGACTTCCTACCCATTCCCAGCAGAGACCCTCCTAGTTCATTCACTTTCCTTGGCTTTATGGAAAGCCTTCTTTTGAAGAAAGTAATGTATGACTAAAGTACATTTGAAAACAGTTGCTCCAGAGAGCACTGTGATAACTTCATTCACTACCCGCATGTCATCTTTTGTTGAGCTCTTCAGGTTGAATTGATTTCTTTTCTTCAATCTCTTAATAGCTTGTGAGGTGAGACTGTTTAATCTCAGATCTAAAAATTTAAATACCTAAATGCAGTCACTTTAAAGGAAAACAATATATTTAGACTTAAGAGAATTTGGTCAGCCAGGTTAAGAAAAAGAGAGTAGGCATTAATTATTCTCTTTCATTTCCTATTGGAGAAAATACGTGGTTGTGGGGAATACAGGAAAATGCCGGTTACATGCACACTGTTATAGTCTCTGGGATAGCTTCGTGATAGCAAAGGGCAGCTGCTGAGTTAAATGAAAATGACTAGAAAAACTGCTGAAGCTTGACCAGTAATTGTGGATTAAAGTTAATGGGAATTTGCCTTCGGGTGGACGATGATAGTCCTAATGATTTTTGGAAAGCGATGCAAAGGCTTTTGGAGAATCTTTTTAATCTCCCTGTCTCTCTATTCTGTTACTTGTAAAATGAGGGGCTTTGCTTAGATGAGGAGAGTGTACATTTCTCAGATTGGTGAGGTACTTTCCAGTTTTAAAGTGTTTTCACATTTTTCCTCTTCTGAGAAAAATGTAAAGCTCCCAGAGCTAAAAAAAACTCTACTACTTCACGTTTTATTGATTCCTTTGAATATATTTTGAGATTTTTTTAAATTTGAAAATGACAGAGTGAACAGTTTTAGTGTAGCAGTGGTATAATCTAAACGCCTTGCTTTCCTGGCTGTTGCTTGAATTATGACCATAGACTCTGTTAATGAATAACTTGACCGATGAATAAATAATTTAGAAATATCCATAAGATCTATTTCAAAAGAATTACTAATTTTGCTACCTTGTGAACAAAGTCTTAAATAGCAGAAGATTATAAAATTGTGGCACCAAGTTCCATGTATCTTTTTCATTTTCTTTTAAGAATTCCAAAAAGACTGGGGAAATGATGTGTTAAATGCAGGAATCTGCTTTCAGATCATTATTATTATGCGCAACCCAAAGGAGGTTGAATGATTAAGACTCAGTCACTAAAGAAAAGAACAAAATAATGGCTATGGTCAGAAGATAATCTAAGGTCTTCTACTAATTCATAAATTCTCGCATTACCTAACGTTAGTTTGAGATTATTACCACTTAAAGTTAGCTCTAGGAAACGGGAACGCTTTAGTACAGGTTATTTTTAAATTAAAGAGAATAGCTCTAGGGGAAATTGTGGGTTTCAGGGACTATAGACCAGAAACTGCTTAAGAGTGACAACAATCATTTCTTGTATAGATTTGTTTCTGGGACAGGAGACTCTCAACAAAATAGTGATACTTACAGCGAATATGACTCCCTCCGCGAGAACTTAGGCATGCCCCTGTTCAGATTTTCATGACTTTCCATGATGATATTTAGAGGAAGAAAATGAGAATGGAATGACATTAATTGAACATCACTTATGTGACAGGTGCTTTCCATGTGTAAAAGGACCCAGGCGGAAACTCCATATCTAGTCATATTCTTTTCTATGTGGAGTTTGAATGATGCTAAGTGAATCTAGACATAGCATTGTGACTCTTCTATTTTAACTCACAAATTTTTATCAGGAAAGGGCCTAGGACTTCTGATTTGAAATTCAAATTTATTAAAACTAGTCTCATGGACTGCAGTGGCTCTTACAGACCTTCTTGAAGAAAAATGCTCCCGAGAAGAATCTATCATAAGAGGAGGAGACTTGGTTTTTGAACAGTGACCAAGGGCTGAGGAATATGGATGTGAAGCTGCAGACTCTGGAACCCAATCCAGCAAACCTGGCAGCTAACTTGTGACCTAGCTAAGTGTCTGTGTGAGGATCTATGACTTACTTCATGTACAAATTTAATTCTGAAATTCAACTGCATATACATGGCAGGCAATAGAAACACTAAATATCAATTTAACTTTTATAGACCATTCTACTCACTACCACTTAATTTCAAAGAGGATGTGACCCACATCTTTAGTTTTCTCTTTTGGATTTGATTCCTACATGACTCCTTTAGTGTGAGTGTCTCACCACTTAGAGAGAGAATCTAGTATTTAAAGGCATGTACATTAACTATGTGTGATTCTCATCTTAGGCGCTGATATTGTCTTAATTCTCAATTATTATGGGACTCTGGTGTAATACTCGGATCCCAGGCTAAGTTGAAGTGGACTCCCTCTGATAAGCAGAGCACTCACACGATGTGACCTCCCTGTCAGTCTGAGTGCCCATTGTGGTCTGGGCAAATGGGCAGGGACCTGTAATGGAAGTTGGTCAGGCAAGTGGGGCAACATGAGACAATGGGATCAGACAAATTAGTCACGCTGTTAAGTGTAGGGTGCTTCAGTTTCAGCAAGGAGTGACATTGAGGCTCCAGCCTCAGGAGTAGCACGAGCAAGGCACTAAGTGGCTGTGCTGCTGCTTCATCTTTGCAGGAAACTATTTTTGCTCCAACTAGCTATGGTTGCAAAATCAAGAAGTCTATCACTATAGGCTGGTGGTGTTTGGGTAACTCAAGCAATATTGCTTTGTGGTCCTCTTTCCAACATCCATTCCTCTCATTTTTCCTTTTTATTAAAACCAAGGAAAAAAGAAAAAAAACACAAAAAGACAAAAAAGAAAATTAAAAAAAGGCAGGAAAAAAACAACAAAGAAAGAAAGAAAAAAATAACATCAAGGATCTATCTCTTTCTCTTGGCAACTGCATTGTTCAAGGAAAGAAGAGGCTTTTTAGAAAAAATCATTCACGTTTATCAAATACTCCAGACAGCAGATAAATATGATTTTCTATTAACAGTAGTAGGTTAGACCAAAAGGGAAAGCTTGCTTTCCCATCTCAGAATTCTGGTAAAAGAAACAAAAAACCTACTCAAGATAAATATTTCAATCCCATTAATTATTTTTCCTGTGTAGTGAAAAATATTCATAGATGAAACATAATAGACCACTAAATATTTATAAAGTTCCTAACCAGCCACATATTATAAAGGATTCCAAATATCTTCTGTCCAACAGTTCTTAAATTTTGTATAATTTGGCTGAATGGGGAAAATGGTCCAAATTTGATATTTTTGTTTTTTACCTTCTAGAAATGACGATTTTGCTGGAATATGTTCCTAGAAAATCAATAATGCTATGGAGCATATTTTCCCATAAAAAATATTAGAGTTGGGAAATCACATTTCTTATTCAGGCCTTAGTAACCTATAAATCATACCCATGACCCAAAACATTTCATAAAAGCAGGGGCAACTAGCCATTGCTATAAATATTTAATAGTTGACTTTTATCTTAGAAACAGAATTGGAACATTATTTGTATACTTAGAGCCAGCAGTGAATTTTATAGTTTTTTTGAAATAAGTAGTTTCTTACTTTATTTTTATAGTTTGATATTTTACATTTAATTTTTTTTACTTTTTTTAAATTTATAAAGAAACTTTAGATTACATAAATGTTACATTGAAAATATAGCGGGTTCCCAAATACTCCACCCCTCCCCCTCCCACACTTTAAGAACATCATTCATTAGTGTGGTATATTTGTTACAATTGATGATTACATATTGAAGCATTGCTACTAACCATGGTCTGTAGTTTACATTATGGTTTACACTATGCACTGCACAATTTTATAGAGGTCTTTTTTTTTTTTTTTTTTAAGGTACCAGGGGCCAGGGATTGAAACCCAGACCTCATATGTGGGAAGCCAACACTCAACCACTGAGCCACATCGTTTCCCTGAGTTGGTTTTATTGTTTGTTTTGCTTGTTTTGTTTTTGTTTTTTCTGGAGGCCCCTGGAACCGAACCCAGGACCTCCCATGTAGGAGGTGGGAACTCAACTGCTTTAGCCATATATGCTCCCAATTTTATAGGTGTTGACGAAAGGTATAATGGCCTGTATCCATCATTGCAATATCATGCAGAACAATTCCAATGTCCCAAAAATGCCCCATGTTACACCTATTCTTCCCTCTCTCTCCCCTCAGAAGCTCTGGTGACCACTGCCTTTATATTAATGTTACAAGTTCTTCCATTACTAGAATAACAATGTCTACTTTTTTCCATAGTTGCATTCCCCCCTTATGTTTGTTCATTCTTCAGTCTTGAGGATTTTGGCATGGTGATGACCACTCTGTTTCCGAATGGGATGGGGAATATATTTTAAAATTTTAGGTCCAAATTGGTCACATATTGGCAATTTCTTAGGGTTCAACATGTACTATAAAATAAATGTACATGAAGCTCACAAAAAAAGAATTTTGGTAGGTAAAAAATTTGGCCACATGAACACATTATATCAAATATGATTTTGAACTTTTATTTAATGATAACTTTGCTTGCCTTGTTAGGATTTGGAAAGGCTCTTTTTGGGTAATTTGGATGACAGATCGAAGAAGTTTGCATTGATCCTTTTACCCCCAACACATTGCTTTCCTATTGTGAGCAGAGACCTGAAATCATTTGGTTGACCTCAGTTGCATGCTAAAATTACTAAGGGCACAATTAGTGTTGTTGTGTATTAAGTTTAGATGATTTTCTTATTGAAAATAATACTTTTGAAAGTAAGGGTTAGTAGAAAAAAAAGATGAAATTACACAAAAATATAGCAATATAAATATTTGTTAAATCATTATTAAGTATAAATGTGAAAAAGTAGGAATAAACCTAAATGCGAAAAATAAGGGATTAATGAAATGCATTATTGTGCAAGGAAAAAGTATATAGATATTAAAATGATGTTTTAGAAGAGCATTTATTTTTTTAACAAATCAATTTTATTGACGAATATTAATAAAACATAAATCCCTCCAAAGTGTACAATCAATGGTATTTGGCATAATCACTTAGTCATGCATTCATCATTTCAATCATTATTAGAGTGTTTTCATTATTCCAGTAATAATAATATAATAAAAAAAACAAAAAAACAGCAAGCAAACACATTAAAAAACTCATCACTTTTCAATTTCTCTCTGCTTCCTTTGCCTTACATAGCTGCTATTCTGTTTCCACCTCTCTTATTTGTATTTATATTTTGTAAAAATTCTTATTCGTGCAATATCACCTAAATTAATTAATATTTACATGAGGTTTCACTGTGTTTTACAGTCCCTTGGTACATTTTTTAGCTTTCCTTCTAGTAATAGACATGTCCTTAGACTTTCCCATTCAACCACTGTCATACCCTTATAATAGCTCCCCTAGTTACAAACACTATGATGTACTTTCTATTCTATTCTATTTCTATTCATTTCCAAAAAGTTACAAGCAACATTTTTACCAATTCTGCACAGATTAACTCTCAGCCTTCCATTCTCTATCCTCCTATTTTCTGCTGACCTATATTCTTATTATTAACTCTATGAGTTTACACAATATATTTAGTCTATAATAGCGCAATCATACAGTATTTGTCCTTTTATGTCCGGCTTGTTTCATGATGTCCTCCAGATTCATCCATATTGTCCTATGCTTCACAACTTCATTTCTTCTTACCGCTGCATAATATTCCACTGTGTGTATACACCACAATTTGCTTATCCATTCATGAGTTGATGTACCCTTGGGTTGTTTCCATCTTTTGACAATTGTGAATAAAGCTGCTATGAACATCGGTGTGCAGATGTCTGTTCGTGTCATTGCTTTCACTTCTTCTGGGTATATACCTAGTAGTGGTATTGCTGGGTCACGTGGCAAATCTAAATTCAACTTTCTTAGGAACTGCCAAACAGTCCTCCACAGTGCCTGTACCATTTTACATTCCCACCAACAGTGGTTAAGGATAGAACATTTATTAACATTGGAAAATCATCATCATATATTATTAAGTGAAAAATCTAGGTTGCAAAACAATACAGCATAAAAATACATATTGGTGTACATACATCTATAATAAGAAGGCAATTCAACAAAGGAGTTGTTCGTAGAGTTTTTTCTGTTTGGTGTTGTTTTACTGTTCTTTGAAACAGTAAAGTCTGAATTTCTAGGTCTAAGAAATTATTAAAGAATATGTTTTATCCTTTAGTAAGATAAATGTGTCTTTATCTGTTGTAAAATAATCTGGTCTCATTAAAGTATAGAATTGCGTAAAGTAAAAATATTCTACCCAGAAACCTTTTCCATTGGGATTTCTTGTTCCCATTCCTCTGAGTAATTGCTTTTTAAGTTTCTTTGGGTTTCCTTCCAGAAGATTATCTCCCTTTGTCCACACTCTGAAACACACACACGCATATTTTTTCCTTGCCCTTTACTGCTTAACAATAAATCTTGGCTATTGTTTCATACCAGTACACATAGAACAAGTTTTTAATAGTTACTTAGAAATTTATTTAATGTATGTACCATAATTTAATCAATTCTGTTTCAAAGAAAATTTAGGACTTTTTGTCCTCCAGAAACATCCTTGTGAATTATTTTAAATAGTGAATTCCTTGTACATGTACATTCTTGTGAATGAATTTCTATGTGATAAATTGCTGACTGGAGTTGTTGAGGTAAAGAGTATTTAAAAGGTAGTTTTAAAAAGATATTAACCAAAAAAGTGCATCCATTATAAAATAGGGAAAGAATATGGAAGGACAATTTATAGAAGCATAAATACAATTGTTCAATATGTATATGCAAAGGAAAGTTAAAGTAACATATCTTCCCCTTATCAGATTTGTAAAAATTAATGAATTTGATATATCAAGATTTGGAAAGTATGTGGGGAAACATGTTCTCTCTCATTCTTTACTGTTGAAAGGAATGTAAATTGGTACAGTCTATTATTTTTTTTAATTAAGAAAATGAGTAGGGCTGATCTTTACCCCATACTATATGTATCAATTTCTTCAAAGTCACAGAAGCATTAGCTTTGAAACTACTAAGGAATCCCTTCTCTTATCTCCAGAATAAACAAGGCTCTTAAGAGTTTATTTTTATTTTTCACAGCCATCTTCCTTCTTCAAGGTTTTCTTTGCCTCCAACTTTGCAAGATAGAGCTCTAGTCCATCTATTATCTTTTTAAAAAGCATATTGGAATATGGCATGACTTCACATGTCCGTTTTGTTGTGTAATACCTCAAACTCTTATAGGTTTACAGTGCAAATATTTATTTCCCCCCTTGTGGGCCTGTGGGTGAGGTGGGGTAGCTCTATTTCAGGCTGTGCAGCAAGTTCCGTTCTGCTGCAGATGCTTCTCATTCCTCTTGGACATGGATACCCACAGACTTTCTTCTCATGGCTAATGGCAGGAAGGCAAGAGGAAAGCCAAACCATGTGTTTTAGTTTCCCAGCTGCTAAAACAAATACCATACAGTGAGTTGGCTTAAACAATGGGAATTTATTGGCTCAGAGTTTTGAGCATAGGAAAAGTCCAAAATTAAAGCATCTGCAAGGCGATGCTTTCTCCCAGAAGACTGGTATTCTGGGTCTGGCTGCCAGAGATCCTTGCTTCTTGGCTTTTCAGTTACATGGCAATGCACATGATGGCGTCTTCTCCTTTCCCTTCCGAGTTCCCTTGATTTCCAGCTTCTGATTGCTCCTGGTGGCTTCTCTCTCTGATTTCACTCAGAAAATCCAGTAATTTGGATGAAAATCCCACCTGATTCAGTTGGGCTACAATTTAACTGAAGTAACATCTTAAATCTAAAATCTACTCTGGTATTCTGTCTCCTCCTAACTCTGCCAATGCACATTTTCTATAATCACTGGCCAATAAATGGTCTAATTATCCTAAAAGCTCTTCCATAACCACATTAAAAATAAATTAGCTTCCAGGTATAATAGGTTAAGTATTGACCTCATGACTGCAGAGGCTTGTTCAGACAGCCAAGCCCACATGGCTCGGGGAAGTCAGGCACCAGGCACATTTTCTGTAAGAATAGCAATGAATAAATATTTACTCCAAATTTGGCTTGGGCCATTGCCTGACTGCTTCATTACTTTTACCATTATCTTACAGTGTTTTCTTCTCTAGTTATTTAATTGAGGAGATATCAAAATTCAGAAGCCTCAGTTGTAATCTCACACTGGGGCAAAATGGTTTTACCATACAGATTTCTTTGCTAATTTTGGCCTATTCTAGCTCAGACTATCAACTAGGCACAGTTCATTCATCCATCAATGGTGCAAGTGACCAGATTTGTGAAGTGACTCTCATGAAGGATCAGTGAGGTGGCTGTTTTGATTTAAGTTACCTTAAAAGGACATTAATTTGGGTAAGCCTAACCTAAGCCTTATCATGGGAAAGGAATTTTCCATTTGCTAATAATCTTGGGATTTCATTTTTAAGAATGAAATTTAGACTACAGTATAAAGAAAAGGAAAATTATCTTTTCTATGGCAGTCCCTCACACAATTTGTAGGTAAGCAGATGCTGGTTTTGTTTTGATTCTCTTCCTTTCCTAGAAAAACTAAACCTTCTTGCCTCCTTTAATAGAGAACATTATAATGGCAAAAACAAAAAATACAGAAATAAAATAAAACAAAGAAAGAGAACAGCAAAAAATACACTATACTATATATATATAATGGCAGATGCAGGTCATTCCTGTTTCACTTAATAGCTCCTGTACCTTTGAACCAAAAGAAAATAAATCATAAAAGCTCTTCTCAACTCCATCTTTCATTATTGAATGAGAATAAGGAGTGGAAAACAAATCATTCTGATATTATTAATGAAAGAAAACTGTTAAGGGAAAGAGAAACTGAAAATGAAGATGAAGGGGCTTTGGGGGATACCCTAAACTGTTACAAAGTAAGAGAAAAAATAAGGTTTCTGTTTAGGTTCAAACTATTTGAATCTTTCATTTATAAGTATTTAAAGTTTTCAAGAACTGGAAAAGTTAATAAACTTATTGTTATATTAATGCCCTCATATTGCCCAAAGGATAACCAAATGACAGTGACCCCAAATGTGCCTGGCTTTAAATGACCTACTATTTAAATAGGGGCAGCATGAATCTTCAGGAAATCACCACTTTCCCTCTTTAAGCTTGAACAGCAATATAGAGGAAACCATCCTTTAAAAAAAATAAAATTCTATCTCTGTAGAAAAAGAACTGTCTAATTAAGAGATCACCCCCATTACCTGAGACTCACAGAAATGCTTGCTTTTTTTCTGCTAAATGCTCACTTTTCCTTCTCAAATGCTTTTAAAAGCCCTGTATAAGACGTATGAAGCCATCCTTGGAAATGACTGTACGCTCAGGAAAATTAGAAGGATAATAGATCAAGGAAGCTTCGTGAACAGAACAAAAGCAGCTCAGCAGGAAGTAGTCATTTGCAGAGAACAATTTAGAGCTTACAGACATAAGCTGAGGCTTTTAAGAGGTACTTCCATACTAGGTGTGCTGCTAATCCTTTATTAGGCCATGGAAATGCATTGCACTGAAGAAGCAATTTCCTGAGTGAAGGAAAAATAATTCTTTTCATCACCAATTCAGTTAAATACAGTTCTTTTTAATGTAAACATTTGGGGGGCAAATAACTGGTCTTTAATTAAGGACTTAATAGCACTGTTTACTTATTTCCACTAGAATGAACTGCAGATATATCAACTCAGCACAAGAGTATTTAGGAGAAGAAAGAAGAAAGGGTGGACATTATCAGGAAAAGGGGCAAGGAATGAGAAATAAGCATAAACTAGGAGTAGGGCTGGAGCTGGGCAATAGCTGGGAAGACTGCCCATCAACAGAACAGATACCCCTAAGAACAGAGAGAAAAGGCTAGAGAGAGCTCTGAGCTGACTGTGGCGAAACCACTCAATGGAGAGTGAAATCTCTGCCTTGCAGTCAGTAGCTCAGGGAAGCCTGGGAATAGCTGGATGGCTCACTCACCAGCCCCTACACCTTGCGTGATTTCTAAGATCACCCCAGAAACCTGGGGGATTCCTTGATAGGCCACAAGATTCAGCTTGGGACTGTTCTTTCTGAAGCCCACTCTCTCTGGAACTTGCTGTTTCTGATTGTCCCTCAGGGACCTCTAGCCCCAAACTCCAATACTACTGTGTTTATTTGACTCTCTGGGCTTTTCCTGCAAATTTAGGAAATGCTGAAATGCCTGGTAAATACTTGAGATAGGATTATTTAGAAAACTGCACTTGGGCTTTTCCTTCCAATCCCTCTAGTCATTATTTCTTCCATTTTTCTTGGTTGTTGACAGCATTATTCCTTCCTACTTAGCTCAGTCTTTAATGACCTTTATTCCATTTTTCCTTGTCAAAACACAACCCACGTTTCAAAATCCAGTTCAAATTCTATTTCCTTGTCTATTCAATCATAATTAGTAGCTTCCTTCTCTGTGTTCCTGTAACACTTGGCACTTTTTTGGGGAATGTAATACTTTCTGCCTTGAATTAGATTTAGTTTTACTGATGTTATCTGTCTCCCTGGACCAAGAACTTCTTGACAGCATGGACCATATCCTGTTCATCTTCACAGACTTCTCATTGTCTAGCACACTGCCACACACTGTATATGTTCCACATATTTGCATTGCTTGACAAAGAACTTAAAATATTATTTCCTCCCAAGAAATAATTCCATTTTCATGGGAGATTTTTAAAAAAGATGCAATGCCTTCAAGATCTAAAGGATCTATTTTCTGATAAAACTTCTAGAAGTGGGAAGATACATTCAGGCAGGAACCTTGTCTGGTGCTCTACAAATACTACCACTAGTCTCCTTTTTGTAATATCCTGGGCCTAGAGATTCATGACACATTTGGAACACTAACATTGTCTTGCAAAGGAATATTTTTGACCTATTCAGTGTAACTAAGCAGAACCATATGGCTTTGACAGTGACCAGGCTCCCTGAATAACTAATCTGCCACAGAGTAGTTTCAAGTCAAGCTGCAGGATGAGTTCCTTTGGGTACCTTCTACAGTGCTAATGTGAGGTTCAAGTTGCTTAAATTTGTATTAAAAACAAACAAACAGATTAACTCATTAACTAACAAACAAAAGCAGACTCCCAGTGGTAGTAATGGTGTGGTATAAAGAAAAACTTGGCTGGTCTTTGGAATTTCCTGTCATGGTGTCTTTTGTTCTTCATGGTGGGCCCAGGAGCATACATGATGGTTACAGGGTGGGGGCAAGCCACACAGAAAGCCCTACCATGTGACAAAGGGGTTGGGACTTTGAGCCATGACATATCAGCTCACTCCTCAGACCTCTGGGAGGGGTGCAGATTGAGTTCAACCACATGGACATTGATTTTATTCATCATGCCTAAGGTAATGAGACCCCATATTAACTCCATACACTTGAAGCACCCAGGGAGCTTCCATGATTGAGAAGATACATCTCTGTGTTGGGAGGGTAATGCATTTTGATTCCACATGGAGAGGACACAGAAGCTTGCACTTGAGAGCCTCCTGAAAATTGCCCTTTGTGTTACTTCTTTTGACGTGTTATTTGTATCCTTTTACTGTAATAAAACTATAATTGTCAGTATAGCACTTCAGTGAGTTCTGTGAGTTGTTGTAGTGAATTATTGATCCCGAGGGTGGTGGTGTGAACCCCCATATTTAAAGCCAGTTGGTCAGAAGTATGTGTTGCAGTTGGGCAGTTTGATGTAATTATGAATTCCAAAAATATAATTGGATCATGCTTATAAACTGATCTGTTAATCTGGGCATGATTAAGTTATGATTAGGGCATTGACTGGGCCACGTCAGTAGGGCGTTGAGCCCCACCCCTTGGTGGGTGGGGAATCAAATATAAAAGGCATGGCAAGAACATAGTTGAAGCAGTCTTTTGAGAAGCAGTTTTGATGTTGGAAAGAAGGCCCCAGGAGAAGAGAAGCAAGCCATTTGCCTGATTGTCTACAGCTGACCTTGTGGAGGAAACAGGAGCTAAGCCCGGAGAGAAATGCAGCCCTGAGAAGAGAGGAACCCCAGAAGCCTGAACCCTGGCAAACGCCGGCAACTGTCTTGCTCTAACACGTGGCAATGGACTGTGGTGAGAGAAGAAACATAATGCT
>JAQZBX010084923.1:0-13195 GCA_029593785.1 Cabassous unicinctus | reverse complement strand
CCCTTATAGAATGAGTTGGGAAGTATTCATTTCTCTTTTATTTTTTGGAACAATTTGTGAAATATTGTACTTAATTAGTTTTTGAATGATAGATAGATTATAGCTGTGATGCTATGTTCACTTTGGCTTTTATTTGTGAGTAGTTATGAAAACTTCTTCATTCTATAGTTTATGATATGTGTATTCAGGTTATTTATTTCTTTGGGATTCAGTTTCATCATTTTGGATAAGACCTTCTGATATCTTGCTCTTCTTGGGAAGAAACACCTCTTTGGTACTTTTGTTTAGATTGTTTTATTCAACAAATTATTGTAATTCATTCTCATGTTAATTGTGTATCTAGCATTTATTGATTTTAAAACTAAATAGTATTTCAGTATACCCATAGGCCTTAATTTGTTCACCTCTTGGTTGGTATTTTTGTTGTTTCCAATTTATATGTATTACAATGCAAGTTGCATCTCATCTTGGACATGTCATAGGGAGAAACATCTTGCTCTGATTCTTAAATGAAAAACAAACAAGGGATCAGGAAAAAATGCAGAGTATCAAAATATATTCAACACATCCCATAATTGAAGTCACACAACAAAGAATAATCCTAAAATCTGTAGAAAGCAAGGTGCTTTAAAAAAGAAATAATATTTTACATTTACATGGTGCATTTGTTACAATTGATGTACAAATATTGAAGTTTTGCTACTAACCATGATCAATGATTTACATTATGGTTTACATTTTGCCCCATTTACTTTATAGGTTTTGAAAAAAATTGAAATGGCTAATATCCACTATTGCAAGCTCATGCAGAACAATTCTAATGCCCTAAAATTGCCCTATGTTCCATCTATTCTATTCTTCCCTACACTTCCTCTTGAAGAATGATTCATAGGTACTTGCAATAATATTGAGGGCTTGATATTTGGTCTTTTTTCTTTTATTAGGCACTGCCTATATTCTCAAGGGGTTCTTGTCCCTCTAATTAGGATACAGCAATACTCCCCAGAATGGGAGTCTAATATTTTCCTGTTTATTGTGTGCTTCTCGACCCACTAAGTTAAAACAGCATGACAAGATGAACACTTACATATTCCATAGAATACGTAACCCTAACCCTGCCCCAGGTGCACCCTATCTCATATACCCACACACACAACAACTTACATGAGTAACTCTCCCCTGCCATATTTGCCAAAAGAACATTCCCAACCTTGTGGCTTTAACCACAGATCTGCAAATCTCCACAGTTCACCTGCTCCATTCCCTGACTATCCATCCAGTTCCAAGGATAATCCAACACACTTCCCCACCCTATTCCCTCTCACAGACCAGCAGCACCCAACCCAATAGCATCACTGCACCACTGTCACACCCACCCACTACTCAACCACACCTTTCCATCTTATCAAAGATTTTGTCCTTATGTGCATTGGCTCACCACTCTCTACTTCCTTTGTGTCACCTGTAAACTTATCTTTCAGGCTCTAGCTTTGTGAGTCTTCTCAATTTGCTTAAGTCATATCAGTGAGGTCATGTAATATTTGTCCTTCAGAGCCTGCCTGGCTTACTTCACTCAACATAAGGTCTTCAAGATACATCAATATTATGCCATGTATTAATACTACATTCCTTTTTACAGCTGAGTAATATTCCTTTGTATGTATATACCACAGTTTGCTTATTCATACATCTGTTAATGAATATTTGAATTGCTGCCAACTTTTGGCAATAGTGAATAATGCCACTTTGAACATTGGTGTGTATATAACTGTTTGAGTCCCTGCTTTAAATTCTTTTGGGTATATACCCAGCATTGGGATTGCTGGATCATATAGCAGCTCTATAGTTAGCTTCCTTAAGAATTGCCAAACTTTTCTCCACAATGACTTCACCATTTTATATTTCCAGCAGCAGTGAATAAGTGTTCCCTTTCCTTCACATCCTCTCCAACACTTGTAGTTCTCTGTTTTTTCAATTGCCTCCAGTCTAATATGAGTAAGTTCATAACTCATTATAATTTTGATTTCCATTTCCTTAATAACTAGTGATGTTGAGCATCTTTTCATGTGCTTTTTTAGCCATTAGTCTTTCTTCTTTGTAAAGTGTCTTTTCAAATATCTTGCTCATTTTTTAAATAAGATGTGTCTTTTTATTTTCAAGATGTAGGATTTCTTTATATATGCTGGATATTAGGCCTCTATCAGATAGATGGTTACCAAATATTTTCTCCCATATGTAGGCTGCCTTTTCACTTTATTGACAAACTCCTTTGAAGCACAAAATTTTTAATTTTGAGGAGGTTTCATTTATCTATTTTTCTTTCATTGCTTGTGCTTTGGGTGTAAATTTTATGAAACCATTTCCTACTACAAGATCTCATAGATGCATTATCTTCTAGGTGCTTTGTGGTCTTGACTCGTATTTAGATCTTTGATGCATCTTGAGTTAGTTTTTGTATAGGGCATGAAATGGTAATCCTCTCTCATTCTTCTAGATATGGATATCCAGTTCTCCAAGCACCATTTGTTGATGAGGCCACTCTTTCCCAGTTGAGTGGGCTTGGTGACCTTGTCAAATATAGTTGACCATATAAGTGAGGATCTACATCAGAACTCACAATTCTTTTCCATTGTTCGGTATGTCTATACTTGTGCCAATACCATGCAGTTTTGACCTCTGTACTTTGTAGTATGGTTTAGAGTTAGCTCTTTTGATTCCTCCAATTTCATTTTTCTATTTCTGATATACCTATCACTCTTCAGGGCCACTTACCCTTCCAAATATATTCCATAGTTAGCTTTTCCAATTCACTAAAAATGTTGTTGTAATTTTTATTTGCATTGTATTAATCTGTAAATCAATTTGGGTAGGACAGACATCTTAATGATGTTTGGTCTTCCAATCCATGAACAGGGAGTATACTTTCAGTTATTTAGATATTTTTAAAATCTTCTTTCACAATGTTGTGTAGTTTTCTGCATACAAGTCCTTTACGTCTTTAGTTAAGTTTATTCCTAGGTATTTCATTATTTTATTTGCTCTTGCAAATGGAATATTTTTATTGATTTCCACCTCAGTTTCCTCCTTATTTGTGTACACAAATACAACTGATTTTTGAGTGTTTATCTCATATCTTTACACTTTACTGAACTCATTTATCAACTATAGAAGGATTGTTGTAGATTTCTTAGGGAATTCAAGGGATAATATCATTTGCAAATAGTGAAAATTTTCTTCTTCATTTTCCATTTGAATGCTTTATATATCTTTTTCTTGCCTAAGTTCTTGAGCAAGTACTTCTAACACAATATTAAATAAGAGCTGTGACAGTGGCCATCCTTTCCTTCTTCCAGTTCCTAGAGGAAAAGTTTTAACATTTCACAATTGAATATGATGTTAGCTGTGAGTTTTTCATGTATATCCTTTATCATGTTGAGGAAATTGCTTTCTATTCTTATCTTTTGAAGTGTTTTCATCAGGAAAGGGTGATGTATTTTGTCAAATGCTTTTTCTGCATCAATAGAGATTATCATGTGATTTTTTTTCTTTTGATCTTTTAATGTGGTGTATTACATTAATTGCTTACCTTATGTTGAGCCATCCTTTCATGCCAGTGATGAAACCCACTTGGTCATTGTGTATAGTTCATTTGATGTATTTTTGGATAAAATTAGCAAGTATTTTGATGAGGATTTTAGCATCAAGGTTCATTAGAGAAATTTGTCTGTAGTTTTCTTTCTTGTTACATCTTTATGTGGCTTTGGTATTAGGGTGATGTTGGCATCATAAAATGAGTTAGGCAATATTCCCTCCACTTTGATTTTTTTGGAAGAGTTCAAGCAAGATTGGTGTTAGTTCTTTCTGGAATGACTGGTAGAATTCACCAGTGATGCCATCTGGTCCTGGGCTGTTCTTAGTTGGGAGTTTTTTGATAACTAATTCAATCTCGTTACTTGTGATTGATCTGTTGAGTTCATCACTTTCTTCTTTTGTCAATGTAGGCTGATTGTGTGTTTCTAAAAATTTGTCCAAACCATCTAATTTATCCATCTTATTGACATACAATTTTTCTAAATATCCCCTTATGATGTCCCTTATTTCTGTGTGATCAGTGGTGATATCTCCTTCCTCATTTCTTATTTTATGTATTTGCATCTTCCCCTTTTTTCTTAGTTAGTCTAGCTAAGTGTTTGTCAAAGATCCAGCTTTTGGTTCAGTAAAATTTTTCTAGTGCTTTTTATTTTCAAATTAATTTAGCTCTGCTCTAATCTTTGTTATTTCCTTCTTTCTACTTGCTTTGGGGTTAGTTTTTTGTTCTTTTTGTATTTCCTTCAGGTGTGCCATTAGCTCTTTGAGTTATAGCTCTTTTTCTTTTTTAATATTCATGGCTATAAATTTTTCTCTCAGCACTGGTTTTTTTGTATCCCTTAAGCTTTTTATAATTTTTAAAAACTTTACTGATGTATATCACTAATACATGAACAACATAAAGAATAAGTGTATAGAAATCATTGTGAACTTACAAAACAATCATACATAACATCATACAGGACTCTCATTCTGCTACCACCAATACCTTGCATTGTTGTGAAACATATTTAACTAATGAATAAAGAGCATCCTCAAAATATTACTACTAACCAAAGTATTTTCCCCAACCCTATTATTACCCTATTATTATTATTATTTTTATATCATTTATGCATGAACATACAGAAACAATAAGTGTATAGTAAAAGTTGTGAACTTACAAAGCAAACATTCATAACATCTTACAGGGGTCACATACATCAACCCTCCACCAACACCTTGCATTGTCATGAGACATTTGTTACAAATTATGAAAGAATATTGTCAAGATTTTACACTAATAATAGTCCTTCTATTACATTTGGTGTATATTTCCCCCAACCCACCCTATTATCATTTTTAAAAAATATTTTTATGACAGAAGTTGTAAATTTACAAAACAATCATGCACATTTGCAGAATTCCCAAACAACACCCCTCCATCAGCACACCACACCATGGTGGAATATTTCTTACAGATTATGAGGTAATATCATCCAATTATTACCAGGTCCACAGCATACATTTGGCACACATTTTCCATACTCCCGCATTATCAACACTGTACATCTTTGGCATAGATGCAAGAATATTACATTATTACTGTTAAACACACTCCATAGGTCATTCTAGTTGTATTTTTCCCATGTTTCTCCTCATTCCCACCACCCTGCAATACTGAGGTTCATCTGCTCTAGCTCACAAAGGCACTCTTGCATCTGTACAATCAACCACTATTCTCATTCACCTCTGGGCTTACTGTGCTATTCAGTCCCTAAATTATTCTCTAGCATTCTGTAAGTTGGCATTTACATCCACAGACTACCATTTTCAGCCACAACCCCATTTATAAACCAGCTGTTACTCATTATAATGTGTTACCATAAACTCTCTACATTTTCACACTTTTAGAGTAAAGCTAATTAAACTTTGACAAATGTTAAATATCAGTAGTACATTTCAGTCGTCCTCTTGTCTCCTTTAAGAGTCCAACACCTACCACCAGGTCTTGAAGATATTTTCCTATATTTTCTTCTTCCTGATCTGTGTGGGTTTGACTGGCTAGTCAAAAATCACTTGACCACAGATGTGAGGGTCTGTTTTGTAACCATCAATTCAGTTCCATTGTTCTATGTGTCTGTCTTTATGCCAGGACCCTGCTGTTTTTACCATTGTAGCTGGGTAATTCTACTTAAAGTTTGGAAATGAGAGTCTTCCAACTTTGCTTTTCCTTTTTAAGATGTTTCTGGTTATTCAGGACCACTTACCTTCCAAATGTATTTGATAAAAGTGTTTTCCATTTATTTAAAATATGCTGGTGGAATTTTTATCAGAATTGCATTGAATCTGTATATCAGTTTGACATCTTAATGATATTTAGACTTTCAATCCATGAGCATGGAATGTTCTTCCAATTACTTAGGATTTTTTTTCTATTTCTTTAAAAATGAGTTGCAGTTTTCTGAATACCAGAGCTTTACATCATTGGTTAATTTTATTCCTGAATATCTGGGTTTTATCTGTCCTATTTTATTTTCACCACTGTTTTGACTATTAGCTACTTTTATTCATATATTCTTCATTTCTAGACTCTCTTCCAGGCCTCTCTCTCCTCTCTTTTCTTTTCAGGCTGTAGCACAACATTTAGTATTTCCTGCAAAGCAGGTCTCTTAGTTACAAACTCTCTCAGTGTCTGTTTATCTGTGAATATTATAAACTTGCCCTCATTTTTGAAATACAATCTTTCCGGATATAAGATTCTTGGCTGGAAGTTTTTCTCTTTCAGTATCTTAAATATATCATTCCACTGTCTTCTTGCCTCCATGGTTTCTGGTGAGAAATCAGCACTTAATCTTATTGGGTATCTCTTATATGTTATGCATTGCTTTTCTCTTGCTGCTCTCAGAATTCTCTCTTTGCCTTTGGCATTTGACATTCTGAGTATTATGTGTCTTGGAGTTGGTCTATTTGGATTTTTTTGGATGGGAATACATTGTGCTTCTTGGACGTGGATATCTATGTCTTTAAAAAGGGTTGGGCAATTTTCTACCATTATTTCTTCAAATATTCCTTCAGCCCCTTTTTCCTTCTCTTCTCCTTCTGGGACACCCAGAACACATATGTTTGCATGCCTTTTGCTGTCCTTTAGTTCCCTGAGACATTGTTCAAGTTTTTCCAATCATTTCTTTATCTGTTCTTTTTTATGTTCACTTTCAGAGGCCACTTCTTCAAGCTCGCCTATCCTTTCTTCTGCCTCCTCAAATCTGCTATTATATGATCCCAGTGTATTTTATATTTCATTTATTGCACCTTTCATTCCCATAGATCTTCTATTTTTCTCTGTTTGCTTTCAAATTCTTCTTTGTGTTCATCCAATGTCTCCTTAATATCCTTTATTTCTTTAGCCATCTCATTGAATTTATTAAGGAGATCTGTTTGAATGTTTAGGATTAGTTGTCTCAACTCCTTTATGCCATCTGGAGACTTACCTTTTTCCCTTAACTGGACCATATCTTCCTGTTTCTTGGTGTAGATTGTAATTTTTTGTTGGTGTCTTGGCATCTGGCTTACTAGAGTATTTATTCTGGGTGCAGTTTTTCTCTCTAGTTTAAGGCTTCCTGCCCTTTCTCCCTTACTGGTTGTGTAGTAGAAGCCATGGATGTAGTTGGTGTTATATGCTGTGGAGGTTCAAGCTACCCTCATTGACCCAAGGACCAATAAAGCTTCTCCCAACTTTCTCTTTTGTCAGGGGTTGGGAGAGAGAAACAGCTGTGTGGAATAATCCAAGTCATGCAGGCCTAGACTGTATTTACCCAAAGAGACTGATGAGGCTTTATGTCCCTTTCTCTCCTGACTGGGGAAAGAATGGCACTTCAGGAATCAGCAGCAATCTATGCAGTGCAGGTCCAAGATGACCCCAGTTGCCCAGGTAGACTTCTGATTATTCAGTCTGTGCCAGCTAAATGTTACCTGGATAGGCTGGTTCAGGGCCTGTCAACTTCCTCCCTGCTAGAGGTGGGGCTGAAGCTTAGGCTAGGGTTACAGGCCAATCTGGGTGAAAGAAACCGGTCTCTACCATCACTATGATTTTCAGTCAGCTTGGTTTCCCCTCATGCTGATGGTGGAGTCAAAATGGTGGCTACTGGCCTCCTTTTGAATTGGAGAGGCTCAAAGATTAGCTTTTCTTAGGGTTATACTTTCACCAGCTGCATTTACTAATCAGTAATTGAAAATCAGTGGCCAACCATCTCTTCTTCTCCTGTTTTTGGGAAATGGAACTTCCAATTCCTGCCACAGATTAGCTCCTGGGGTGGCTTGTGTTGTCAAAGTAGGATGATCACTGGCCTCCGCAGTGTGGTCTGTAATTTCCCAGAGAGGCTGGTGCAGCTCCCCTCAGCTTCCTCTCTGCCCAAGATGGGCCTGGGGCTTAGGCTAGAGTGGCAATCTGATCTAGAGAGAAAAAAGCTGGTCCCTACGAGCACTGTGATTTTCAGTCCGCCCTGCTTCCCCTCATGTCTGGTGTGGAGTTAAGATGGTGGCCACTGGACCCTTTCTGACTTGGACAGGTTCAAACTTTAGCTGTTCTTAGGATTATAGTTTAGCCTGGTGAATTTACTAATCAGTAGCTGAAGTTGGTGTCCAACTGTCTCTTCCACCCCCATTTTGGGAAGTGGAGCTTTCAATTCCAGCCACAGAACAGCTCCCAAGGTGGCTTGTGCCTCCAGTGGGGGATGGGCACTGGCCTCCATGGCATGGAGTGCTCTACTTATGAATCTTCTCTGCAGATGGGCAGTCTCCTCCTTCCATTTTTCAAGGAAGTTGCAGGATGATTTTCTTGTCTCCTGGAGCCCCCAAACAAGTGCTCTAGATAGCTCTGGGAGATAACCAACTGCCCCATAGCAGGAGCTGATTCTAGGAGATCTTTACTATGCTGCCATCTTGCTGGTTGTCCTCCCATAAGTTTTGACACACTGTGTTGTCATTTTAAATCATTTGCAGGTAGTTACTGATTTTTTTTTTTTTTTGCAATTTCCTCCTTGATCCACTGATGGTCTAAAAGTGTGTTTTTTTACCTTCCACATCTTTGTACCTAATCTCATTCTCTGCCCCTTACTGATTTCCAGCTTCATTCCATTGTGGTCAGAGAATTTATTTGGTATAACTTCAACTTTTCAGAAATTTTTCAGAGTTTCTTTGTGGCCTAATATTAGTCTACCTTGGAGAATGACCCATTTGCAGTTGAGAAGAAAGTGTATCCTGCTCTATTTGGATATAATGTTCTGTATATTTCTATTAGGTCTACACCCTCTGACATACTATCAATGTCTCTGTTTTCTTATTTATTTTCTATGAAGATGTTCAGTCCAATGGTGATGATGGTGTATTAAAGTCCCCCACTATAATTTTAGAGTTATGTTTTTCTCCACTTAGTTTTTCCTGTATTTGCCTCATATATTTTGAGGCATCCTGGTTAGTGCATAAATATTTATGATTGTTCTTTCTTCTTTATAGATTACCCCTTTTATTATTATATAGTGTCCTTCTTTGTATCTTACAACAGTTTTGCTTTTAAAGACTATTTTGTCCAATATTAGTGTAACAACTGCCACCCTTTTACAGTTATTGTTTGCATGTAAAAACTTTTTCCAACCATTCACTTTTAATGTACCTGTGTCTCTGGGGCTAAGGTGTGTTTCTTATGGAAAACATATAGATAGGTCACATTTCCTTATCCATTCTGCCACTCAATGTCTCCTGATTGGAGAGTTTAAGCAATTAACATTCAGTGTTATTACTGTCAAGGAATTACTTACATCGGCCATATTTCATTAGGTTTATTTATGTTATATGTTACTTTTATTTTTCTTTTTATCTTTTAAATTATTTTTACCAATAATCTGCTTTCCTACACTTTCCTGCTATCCTCTGTCTCCTATTTTTTCCTTTCAACCTACAGAATTCCTGTTAGCATTTCTTGAAGGGTAGGTTTCTTGTTGACAACTCTAATATCTGTATATCTGTGAATATTTTGTACTCTCCCCCATTTTTCAATGCTAACTTTGCTGGATACAGAATTCTTGGCTAACAGTTTTTTTTGTTGTTGTTGTTGTTGTTTTTTAGCACTGTAACTCTGTCACTGCACTGCATTCTTGCCTCCCTGGTTTCAGATGAGAAATCAGGACTTAATCTTATCATGATTCCTTTATATGTGATGGATCTATTTTATCTTGCTGCTTTCAGTATTTTCTCTTTGTATTGAGCATCGGACAATTTGGTAAGTATATGTCTTAGGGTAGGCCTGTTAGGATTTATACTGCTTGAGATGAACTGTGCTTCTTGGACATATATGTCTATGTTCCTCAATAGAATTGGGAAATTTTCAGACATTATTTCCTCTGACACTCCTTCTTCCCCTTTTCCCATCTCTTCTTCTATATCTTCTCTGGGATGCCTATGATGTGTATGTTTGTGCATTTTGTGTTCTCATTCAAATCCCTAAGTCCCTTCAGGATTTTTTCTATCTTTTTATCGAATGGTTTTACTATCTGATTTCAATGTACTGTCTTCAACATCACTAATTGTTTCCTCTACCTGCTCAAATCTGCTGTTATGTGCTTCCAGTGTATTTTTTATTTCTTGCATTCTGCCATTCATCACCATCAGATACAATATCTTTTTATGTATGTTTACAATTTCTTCAGTACTTTCCCCTAGTGTGTTCTTAAAATCCTTTATTGTTTCCTCTACTTCATTAAATTAATGATATTTTTTTGGACATCATTGATTAGTTATTCCATGTCCTGGATCTCCTCTTGTGTCTTAGTTTGTTCATTAACCTTGGCCATGTCTTCCTATTTACTAGCATAGCTTGTAATTTTATTATTGATGTCCAGGCATCTGTTTATCTTGATTGGCTTATTTGTTTGGGTAGTTTCATTTTCTACTTTAGGGTTTTATTTTCTTGTTGTTATTGTGTGTGTGTATAACATTCCTTTTTGACACTTCATTCCTCTTATCTATATCCTTACAGTTGTCTGTGTTCCTTTGAAAAAATTATTAGGACAATAGAAAAGGAAAGAGATAAGAAGAGATAAATAATAATAGTAATAATAATAAATAAAAAGGTAGAAAAGTAACCATAAAAGAACTAGGAAAATAAATAATATGAGTAAAAAATCATAAAAATTATGAAGGAATAAGAAAAAAAATTGGAGTAGAAAAAATGAAACAAGAAACAATATATAGAGAAAAATGGGATGAGTTAAAAGGCCAGAAAGATGAAAAGAGAAGGAAAGGGAAAAAAGTAGAGAGATAAAAAAAAAAGGATAGTGAACAGGAAGTGGAAACAAAGAAAAGCAGCAGAAGACATAGGATAGAAAAATGAAGGAAAGAAAAGAAATAAAGTAGTTAGTATAAATAAGTAAAAGGAAAAAAGGAAACAAAGGGAAAAGTCTACAAGCAAGAAACAAAACAACAAGAAAAAAGCCACCCATGAAAAACAGCCATCCCTCTTAGGCCCTTAGGGAGCTTTTCAGGCTGCTGGTGCTCATCAATCAATCATCCTGCAGCCTGTCTTCCACAGGTGATGTACCCAGTTTTAGTGAATAAAATAGAGAAAAATAAAAAATCAATAAAAAATAACAGATTCCTAAAAACCTGTAGCAAAAAATTATATATATCCGTTTATACATTTCCTGGTGCCAGGCTGGGTGCTTGATAACTTGGTGGGTACCTCTCTTAATCTCTTCTCTTGGAGGTACCAGAAAATGAACCAGGGACCTCTTATAAGCAAGACAGGAATTACTCCACTGAGCTACCCTGACTCCACAGGTTAAGTAGGCTTATGAAGATTATCTGGCTCTTCCTGCCCCAGTTCCCTCCGGCAAGTTGGGCTTCTAACAGTTTCCCAGAGTTGGGGTGTTTAGGTGCTTGTCTCTGCCTCTTCATTGGCTTTGTTTCTTTCTCTCCCAGGGTGGCTTGATGTGACACCACAGATTGACACTTGATGTGACACCAATCAGATCCCCCTTTCCCGGGGGCTGCCTCAGTGCTGATGGTGATCCCTGTGAGACTCAAACGTACCAAAAAGAAACTACTCTCCTTCCTCTTCCAGAACCATCTTCCTCCCAGAGAACACTCCCTCTCAGTTGCCTGCAGTGAGCCAGGGGTTTTATGAGGTTGCTTGTCTTGAGGATGGGTTATATGTGCCATTTCCAGCCATTTGGGTGGGTAACTCACAGTTATCCTTTGACCTCTTTGTCTCTTTGTCCTACTCCCTCTTGGATGATGTACAGCACTTTCCTGTAGTTTAGAACCCCAAAGCAGATCTCTCAGGTTGGTTTCTGCCCTTTCTCTTTTTGTGTGTGAGACAGTTGAGCTCTGCCTACCTACCTTAATGGCATCTTCCTAGAAGTCTCTCCCTTATATTTTTTATGTAACATTTATGTAATCTAAAGCTTCTTTAAAAATAAATTAATTTTAAAAAAGAAACTGTTCTGTATGATGCTGCAATGACAGACACATTACATTGTACATTTTTCAGAACCTATAAAATTGTACATCACAAGGTGTAAACCATAATGGTAACTATAGAATTTAATTAGTAACAATGCTTCATTATTGATTCATCAGTTATAACAAATTTACCACACTAATTTAAGATGTTAATAATAGGGAAAACTATGTGTGTGAGTGGGTTACATGAGAATTCTCTATCTTTTTGGAGTAAATTTTCTGTAAATACAAAAGTTCTCTAAAAATAAAGCTTTTTTTTTTTTTAAAGAAAAATGATATAAGACTCAAACTAAAGCCTAGTTGACACAGGTATCACTAGGTCACATGTAATTTAGTAAGAAGATCAAACTATTTATTGCTAATAAATTTTAAAACTCTGAGTGTTATAATCTTGCTAGAGTAAAAATAACCATATTCATACTTTTTAGGTTTTTCCTCCAGAATTAGGGAGAATCCACCAAAAAGTAAACAGAATAAAACAAACAAAATAATTATCTCTCAATGATGCTTTGGCAAAGGGAGAGCACCAAATGTAGATATGCACTCAAAACCACCTCCCTATTTCCACTACAAAACAAAATTAACCCACATGGGGAAAGCAAAAATAACCAATATCCTATGGGCACTGTTGGGATCCAATAGAATGTGGGAGGAGACATAGCTCATCATGGAAAATATGTCCTGAACTACCTCCTTTCTCTTCACAAAGGAACAAAAGCTTTAACTCTCTGATGAAGGACTCTGAAATAGGCAGCTGAAGACATGTTGCAAAACAATGTAATTTGGGAGGGAACATCTAGGAAAAAATGTACTCTTCCCCAGGGAGAAGACAGAAATTCATGATAGGGCAAGCATTGCCTCAAAAGGACAGACAGGGACACTTGAATGGTGTTCTCACGTTGTCCATCCTCCTTATATCCCAGCCTATCTCCTGGAACCTTGGATTCCAAGAGTTCAACAGACAAGTCACCAGGTCAGCCTCAGGTGATTGTCATGTTCTGGAAGGGTGTCCCTGCCCTTGTGCTGGGTTGTATAACTACAATTGGGCCTGTACAACTCTCACCCCTTACACACAAGACACACCAGTGAGAAAGCTGTTTCCCACATGTAG